>JACEGR010004723.1:0-83235 GCA_014170235.1 Listronotus bonariensis | reverse complement strand
GATAGCCACGGCTTGATTACTCTTGCCAAAAGTATTTTTTCTTTTTCTCATTTACACACTTTGTTTCTATCCTAAACCGGATCCTCTCTGAAAAAATATACTCATATTAATTCCCTTTAAAGAGTTGTTCGCCTTATTAATTACACAGGCCAACAAAACAAATAGGGGTGTGTGCTGGGTGTCGGATCCACCTAGTCCGGGCGTATTTCCCGCTGAACACGAATCTGAAGTCAAAAATGGAGGTCAAACTGCAAAAAAAAAAATGAATTGCTGGGGAGAGGGCGGCACTAGCAATTTTTTTTTTATTGAAAGGGGTTATTTAGCACCTCATTTTAAAGGCCCTTGGAATGGCTAGGCCAATTTTGGAAAACAAAGTGGCGTTAAATACAATATCAAAGGGCCTTTAAAATGAGGTGCTACATAACCCCTTTCAATAAAAAAATTGTTAGTGACCCCTGATCCCCGCAGGTTTTTTGGAGTTTGACCTCCAGTTTTGACTTTAGATTCGTGTTCAGCGGGAAAAATACGCCCGACTAGGTGGTCCGACACCCAGCATACACTTATTTTTTTTTGTGGGCCTGTGTTATCTCTTTGCTTAGGGAAAAGCTTCTATCTTTTGCCCATCGTGGGGCTCTAGGGGATCTACCGCTGTTTTATAGGTTCTTCGTGCTACAAAAATTGCCCATTATAATTGCTTCACTTGCAGTTTCTCAGTGTTCTCATACGTATGCATCCCTATACGGTCCAACTAGATAGACCCCGAACTTCCTACTATCTTCTTTTATCTTATTTTATATAATGTGGAACGTGCTGCCCGCAAAGTTCATCCCTTCCCGTCCAAATATTCAAATAGTTAAGTTCAGTGTTAACAAACAGCCCGTAAACTCGCTTAAGACACCCTCGGTATCGTTGGTATTTAAGCTTTTAGCTTTCGTGGATTATCCAAATATTTAAAAAAAAACAACCACAGCCAGCATCTAAGAGACTCACTAACCTGCATCGATGGAGAAAATTGTAAAACGGTTTTAAAGAAATGCATGGTTTTAGTAAAACTCATGTACTCGTAGTTCTTTAACAGTATGGATGTAAGCAAGTAAAATCAAAAAAAAAGTAAATTCCTAGATTGCAAGGTAACACTTGTTTATAGGATAAAAACACAATTTTTACGGGAAAAATCTTAATAACTCTATTATCCTTCAGACTATTTGGGTATGTATTCCTGTTAATCCCGGTAGCATTCATTCCCAGGTCTATTTCTGGAACAGACACAATATGTGTATGTTTTGTCGGAGACAGGCTGTCTAAATTTATTCAGAATTTAGTTGCAACGTGGTTTAATCATAAATCTCACAGAGAGATTAAAAACCAAAATAAAATGGGATTTTGCTCTTTCACAACCGGTTTATTTTGGAAAAATTCAGGAAGGCGGAAGATGACTTTTGAACATAGGTTATTTTTTATTCTTAGGTATGGGTACTGTCGCTCGATAAGGAAAACACTATTTTATAGCTTTTAATTGGCTTACTGAAAAATAACAAAATTTAGTATGTAAGCCTATCATGTCAGTGTCTTCAAAATAGTCTTATACAATTTTGTTGTAAAATCAATAGGAAAGCTAATATTTAAAGGTCTCAAAATTTACATGGGATTTCCTATGTCCAGTCTGACGATGTACTACTGGTCTAAGAGCTAGCACCAATTTTCGGATAGCTATTTGAGGCAGGCTGGGAACTTGGTACATATTTGTCCTATTATACCCCAACACGGAACTGCAAACCTGGCTGCCGAATAGTGGGGCTAAAGCAAAAATAAATATTATTTACGAAGCGAGATATGAAGAAAATACGAGAGACGAAAAGGTTGCACCTTTTATTTCTGAATTTGGAAAAACCTCATAAAAAGTCAGTGGCGTACTTTTTTAACAATAATAATGGCTATGGTGTCCAATAAGACGCCACTGGACCCAATCATCTTAATTTAGGTAGAGCTTTACAAGCGTTTTACTACATTAAATAGGTATACCAAATTTCATCTAAATTGGTTGAAGAGTTTTAAAGATATTTGAAAAATACAGTTTTTTTTTATTTTAACGCTCTGTTAGGAACTGTTTTCTATTAAAAAGACATAAAAAAGCACCCTCTTAAGTTTCGTGCCGTAGTTAGGAACCACCCTGTCTTTTTGGAAAAATTAATATCTATTATTTTTTTTTGCTTTAGCCCCGCAACTTAACAGCTAGGTGTGCAGTTCCGTGTTGGGATATAATAGGACAAGTATCTGAAAAGTTTCCAGCCTGCGTCAAATACCTACCCAAAAATTGGGGCCAGTTCTCCTGCTATACCCGATATAATATTATTCTAACAAAAATATATGTTCATGAGAATTTAAAAAGAGAATATCACAACCATAATATTCGCATCCTTCATGCTGCTCTAAAAGCTTGTGTCACAACCAAAATCTCAACCTAGTCCCTAAAAAATCTACCTGCCACCAGAAACAACAGGATTGAACTCTCTAGGTTCCTGGATCCTTGGGACTAGACAGATATAAGAAAGCAGATAAATGTTCCCAGAATATTTAAACAGACGATGAAAACAATAAATATATGGTCCCAAAACAACATCTGTCATTAATGGCACGCGGCACAATGTTTTGGTGGTGGTCACTAATCTATACTAATATACTAATATACTAATATACTAATATACTAATATACTAATATACTAATATACTAATATACTAATATACTAATATACTAATATACTAATATATTAATATACTAATATTCTAATATGCTAATATACATATAAAAAGGTAAAGTCTGTAACTTTGTTTGTTGGTTTGTTTGTTTTGTAGCCGCTAATATTCGGAAGTACTGAACTACACTATTTAGGAGTTTTATGGGCTATATTTTACTATATTTAAACAAAAGTTCAGATATTAACGCCCAACAAAGTGGGCACGGTTCGGCTATCCTGAATAAACTATAACTAAAATTGGATATTGACGTTACTATTCTCAACGAATTTTAATGTGGTTTTTAATAGATAAAGTGATCAAGGAGAAAGGTTTATATGTATAATAAGATTCAATAAAACATATACTCCTCCGTGGCCCAGTGGACAGAGCTTTGATCTTCGGAGCCAGAGGTCGACGGTTCGATTCCCAGCGGGGAGATATATTTAGGTAGTAGTTATTTGAAAACTAACGACCGTGGTAGCACTACCGCGTTGTCTAAAAGGTACTGTGAAATGCATAACTGCATGTTTCAGTGCTTGGACAACGTTGACGGAACAGGGGAACGATGGGTTAAACATCTAATAACCCGACACCCACGGTACTCTGGTATTTAGGCATATACCTTCGTGGGATGTCAAAAAGATAAAAAAATACAGTGTTTAAAAAAATTGTTTACATTTAAAACTCGTTATTGACGTTACTACTCTTAACGGTTTTTTAATAAATACAGTAATTCAAGAGGAAGGTTTATATTTATAATAATATAAAAAAAAGTTTACATTTAAAATTTGATATTTTTCGTTTTTTTTAATAGATAGAGTGAGGTTTATACTGGTTAAGCAGGTAGGTATTGGGATATCGTCGAACAAAGCAACAAAAAAGGATGTATGTGACTAATCCAATCAGATGTGTTTACATGCAGGTATTCATGTTAGATTGTCTCTTTTCTTTACATTGCCTATGTGTTATTTTTTTAGCTGATTCTGTATAATATGTATAATAATGTCAAACAAACGTTACTATTCTCAACTCACTTTGATGCGGTTTTTTTTTAAATAGATAGAGTGATTTAAGAGGAAGGTTTATATGTATATTAATATTTAAAAAAACATAGACAGAGTGTTTAAAGAAATAGTTTACATTTAAAATTCGATATTACTCAAGAGATTTTGATTCGGTTTTTTATTAATAGATAGACTGATTCAAGAAGAAGGTTTATATGTAGAATAATATTTAAAAAACATATACAGAGTGTTTAAAAAATAGTTTACATTTAAAATTCAATATTGAGATCACCAACCGTAGACCAGCTTAGAACTATTTGGTTCCGATCAGTACGGTGTGGGCGATATCTCTTGCAGTGTGAAAAATAAATCGACAGAATTGCGCCATCCATCAAAATTTAAGTTTTTCTACATCCTTTGGAAATTTTTCGTCTAAAGCCTTACGTATGAATTAATTAACTCTTAGCTCTCGAAAAAGGTTTTTTATAAACTATTTTTCATCGTCAAACTGCTGAAACTAATTGAATATGTATCAAAGATCGACCGCCTCGTCCATTTTTCTTCTATTTTCCACTGGAAAATGTAATTAATTTTCCTCGGTTCGAGTTTTTGATAGAAACGAACAAAACGGCTACAAAAAGTATAAAAGAGGCCTTTCGCTATTTACTCTGTGTCGCTGTCAGCTAACAACGTGCGCAATGCTGAATGCTGTTGAATAAAATCGCACTGCACCAAAACAAGCAATTAAGAAAGTAAATATCAGCGTTTATTTTCTGTCCACAATCACGTTTTGTTTTATATTTAACATTTACATATTTTTTTCTTTTTTTAATAGCCTTTTAACGCTATCAATGATAACTAGTAATATACAGGGTGTTTCCTGATTGCGGTAAGAAAATTTAAAAGCGTATTCCTGAGTCAATTTTATGAAAAAAGTTTATACAGCGTGTCTAGTTAAGTTCGCCCCATATGGAAATCTTTTTTATTATTAATTTACGAAAAAAGTTATTCTTCTAAAAAGCTCTGCGTGGTCTAAAAACCTAAAATGCAATCATCAGTTATTAATTTTTTGCAATGGTATACAAGGTATGTCAAAAATTATGAAGTTTGCTGAAGAGGAAAGTGCCCTTTTTTCAAAATATCGAACATATTTATAAGAAAAAAGATGTTTAGGATTTAAAACACCTTTAAAATATAATGTAAAATTAGTTTATTTAAAAATAGTTATTTATTATATAAGGAAAAGAAGTTCTAGATCTTAGCTTGAGGTTTTGTTGACTCCCGACGTGAAGCGGAGGGAAATAATAAACCGAGAGCTAAAATCTAAAGTTTTCTCCGTGTATAATACACATTTTATTTCTGTGATATATTTATATTATTTAGTATCTGTCAATGTAATTTGTATTTTGACGCAATAAAATTAAAAAGTTAAAACTAAAAGCGTTTGTCTAGTAGTTTTTTCGAATATTATAAAGATTAAAAATATCTGACTGGACTCCTAATATAAGGTAAATCTAAGTTTTGTATAATAAACTCTTCTTAAATTAAATATTTACTTTTTATTAGTTTTTTTATAAAAGTCACATTTTAGTACCTGTTAACAAAGATTTTTCCGTCACGGACTAAAAAAACTTTTTCAACATTTTTTTTTTATAAGGACAAGCGTTTCTGTGACTCTTCGCTGTTTTGACAATTCTTAAGCTTTCTTTACATATTACATTTGGAAATAAGTAAGCACTAATTTAAAAACCTAAAATTTTCACTTTTTACACTTAAAAAATATATATACAAAAAATTTCTTGAAAAGAAACAAGTTGCATAAATCTTATTTGTAATTCCAAACATCTTTTCATTATAAAAATTTTCGTATTATGAAAAATAAGGGTACTTCCCTTAAAAAATTTATATTTTTTGACATACCTCGTATACCATTGCAAAAAATTATTATCTGATAATTGCATTTTAGGTTTATTATCTGATAATTGCATTTTAGGTTTAAGACCATGCAGAACTTTTTATAAAGAAAAACTTTTTTCGTAAAATTAATAATTAAAGTTTTCCATAAGGTGCGAACTTAAGTAGACACGATGTTTAAACATAAGTCCGGAAATGCTTTGTTTTTAAGATACAGGGTGTTAAACTTAAAAAAATCGGGTTTTTAATAATATCTTAAATAGGCCTTATCCGATTCTAATAAAGTTTGGTTGTAGTATTTGTTAAAATAGGAAGTTAATTTAGCTTTAAACTAATTTTACTTAGTGACACCAGTGGCGGCGTGGGACACATTTTAGCTAATATTATCGACAAACAAACGTACTCTACAAACTTTTTTGCAACTTCTATATTTTTTTCCGCATGAAACACCTTAAAAGACAACTTTTTGTTGTTTCATATTTTTATGTAGTTTGCTTATTTTTCTAGAAAAAATAAATAAAATCCGTTATACTACATAATCCTGGGCCATACAAGAAATATTAAGGCATTTTTTTCTTTTACAAATGAAGTGCTATAATCTTGTATTAATAATTATGTAACAACAACAATTTAAACTTAATTACATAAGGTTTATAAATGGTCAAACACATTTGTCTTTTTAAAAAAGTGTTTTAGAATATCTTTATTTTTTAAAAAGTTTAACACACCGTATCTTAAAAATAAAGCATTTCCGGACTTATATTTATATAAAACTTATTTTCAGAAAAATGGCTCCAGGAATACGCTTTTAAATTTTCTTACGGCAATTAAGAGTATGTATATAGCTATTTGGTTTAGAAAAAGTTCCTCTAAAAATTCGTGTATTTTATAAAAAAAATTTAATTAGCTTTCTAAAACTAAAGGTTTATTGTCTCTTCATTTATTTTTTTGTTTCTTGCCTAAATTTGGAGAAAAAAAAACCTAGACCACCCAAGAAACATAGAACAAATTTTAAAAACACTTTATTTAGTAAATTGTGAATTTGGATGTTATTATTGTTTAGTTTAGCATTTGTTGGTGTTGCTACATAACTTTTAAGTAAATACGAGTATTATAATAAAAAAAAATTTCTTGTGCTTACTGGGTGATTCAGGGATTCGCGATTTAGCAGATATTTTTTCTAAAAGCTAGACAGGATAAACAAAAAACTTAAGAGGCAAGAAGTATTATTGATTTTTTAGGAAAACTATCAAAATTGCACCAGAGCCAGTGGCTTATATTTTTTGTCGGAAATATTTGTTCAGGTGCCACTCGAGACGCCACTGAAATTGATAAATTTAAGTTTAAATTTAAGGCTTAGGATGGTGGTTTCCATTTGAATAATTAAGTTCTTTTCTATCGAAAGTCAATTTCTGTAGCACTTCCGGTAAAACCGGAAATCGTATTTTTACGGTGATAGGATAAAAGATCCATTAAATACGTTTTTGTCATCGTTTTTCCTTAACAAATCGATAAAAATGGCGATTAACATGATATTTTTAAACGCCATTTTCTCAAAAACTAATTAAGATGGGTATAGCATGTGGTACATGTATTTTCTTGAAATTTTGTGGCCGAAACTGGCCGTAACCGACACTAACAAATTATTATACAGGTTGATTCAAAAATTGATCACGAAACTTAAGGGGGTGATTCTACTTGACAAAATAGGGGTAGAGCTTCATATAAATTTTTTCAGAAAGTCATTCGTTTCGAGTTACAAACCGTAAAGTTCAATTTTTATTTTGTTTTTTCGCCTTGTTGCATATATTTTTTAATCAATCCAGTTGATATTTGGCACACAAATCGAGCTGTGCAGATTTTAAAATTTTAAGACAAAACCAGAACTAACCCGAGAACTAACCAGAGGGCACTTTACCTAAAACTTAAAGTTTATTTAGATCATAACTTTTATTTTGACAGATATCGCAAAGCTGGGGCGCCATTTTGTAGACAATCAAAAACTTTACCTTATTTTTTAAGTTTTTGATTGTCTATAAAATGGCGCCTCCAGTTTTGCGATATCTGTCAAAATAAAAAGTTATGATGTAAATAAATTTTAAGTTTTAGGTAAGAGTGCCTCTCCGGCGGTATTTAAAAAAGTACTTTTGTCTTAAAATTTAGAATCTGAAAAGCTCGACTTGTGTGTCAAATATTAACTGGATTGATTAAAAAATAAAAGCAATATGGCAAAAAAACCAAAACAAAATTGAACTTTGACGGCTTGTAACTCGAAAACGAATAACATTTTGAATTTTTTTTTATGAAGCTCTACCCTTATTTTGTCAAGTAGAATCACCCCTTAAGTTTTGTAATCGATTTTGAATCACCCTGTATATGTTTTGTAAGTATCCAATATTTTTTAAAGGTGAGCCCCTTAATTAACTTTCTAGATAAAACAATATTTTACATGGGCTATTATGTTTAACCTGCCCTGTAATTAAACCCAGATTAATCATGCAAAGGGCTAGATTAAGGGACAAAGCGCCATAACTATATGTCATGTAGCTTGAAGTTAATTATGCCCAGGGCTTGTAGCTCTAAACCTTAATTTTAAAGTTTGTTAATTATGTAAGTGTGTTTTGTAAATGACGCTTTGCATGTGAACAAGACGTAGGTATAAAGTGTTTTTGATGGTCTTGTCAGGATAAAGCTCTATTTACAGGATTTATTAGAATAAGTTTTTTATGGGCGTAAATCCTTAAGTTATACAGGTTCTTCAAGAATATGTGAGCAATCGCTACGAAAGATCTACAGTAGATCTTCTTTCCTTCGTATCACACTGTTGGAATAAGTGTCTTGAGTTTCTAGGTGAGTCCCAGATCGTTGCTCTTGATATATCCAAAGCTTTTGACCAGGTCTGGCATGCCGCACTTCTTAATAAACTTCCTTCCTATGGTCGCTCAACTAAACTCTGTACTTGGCTCTCTAGTTATCTATCTGATCGACGTATATCAATTATTGTGGACGGCCATTCTTCAAGCTTTCACCAAGTAAATGCTGGAGTCCCTCAGGGCTCAGTTTTGGCGCCAAGGCTGTTTCTTCTTCACATCAACATCCTTCTCTCGTCCACAACTAATTCCATTCATAGTTTCACCGACGATAGTACCCTTCACTCCAGTTTTCGGGTTCCTAAACCCATCACTAAATCTGACTTGGAAAACAAACGCAGAGCGATGCAGATATCTTTTTCGCAGGATCCTAATTTAATATTGGATTGGGGCGCCAAAAATCTCGTCCATTTTAATGCATCCAAAACACAATCATGTTCCTTGTCGCGAAAAGAGTCATCAAATACTCATCCTCTACTTATATGCGGCCAAGTTTTACAGAGCAAAGACACCTTCAATCTTGTGGTCGTCACTTTTCAAAGTAACCTTAACTGGCATAAACACATTGTAACTATAGCCACGGCAGCTTCAAAAAAGCTTGGATTTCTCTTTCGAGCCAAAGAGTATTTTTCCGCTTCGAATTTGTACACTTTATATGTGTCCCAAATACGACCTTCCTTGGAATATTGTTCTCATATCTGGGGCATGGCGTCCCCCACAACCCTAAGCATTCTTGATTCTATTCAAATAAGAGCTATTCGTCTTATTAATGATCCTTCACTTACAGAAAGGCTTCCCTCTCTTGCCCATCGTCGGGCTGCGGGGGATCTATCGCTTTTTTATAGATACTTTCATGGCTTCTGCTCTGAAGAATTGTCCAATATAGTTCCTCCACTCACGGTTTCCAACAGAGAAACTCGTGGTTCCGCGCGTATGCATCCCTATACGGTCCAACTGAACAGGCCCCGAACTTCTTACTTTGTTCGTTCTTTTATCCCTAGAGTTTCTAGATTGTGGAACCTGCTGCCTGCGGAGGTCTTTACTTCCCCCCAAATCTTCAAGTATTTAAGTCCCGTGTCACCAAACTCCCTCTTACCTCGCTTAAGACACTTACGGTACGTTGATATTTAGGCTTTTAGCCTTCGTGGTTTGTCCAAAGATAAAAAAAAATTCTCTTGGATTTATATAGAACACTTGAAAATAATGTGACAAGTTCTATAATTCTTTTTCCTAGAGCGAGGGGCTTTATATAGAGATATGTGCCCTTAAAGGACGCCGCTGAAAATCGGTTTTTCTTAAATAGCTTTTATATTACTTGGTGTAATAAAATCATTTTTTAATATAATAAATGCAAGTAAGGACTCTTTAAAATGACATCCTTATAAAACATTTGCCTTTATTACTTCGCCAGGGACAGACTAAACCTTACACAATAATATTTATTATTTTACACCCTGTATAATAAAGGATTCAAATAAGTACTTTGGGGTAGCTTAAATCCTTAGCTAAAAAAAGCACTTCTGTTAGATGTCGATAAATTAAAGCGTGTTTGAGAAAAACAAGTTTTTGGTTTAGTGGGGATATTTAAAAACATTAGGTAATAATAGGTTCGTTTTGTTTCTAAAATTTAGAATGGTTCGTGTTCAGTTCCAGTTATGCGCAGAACTATATGTGCATAAAGTTGAAGTTTCGAATCATCCCAGAACAGTTCAAACGATTCGAAAACCAAAACACGTTTAACATAAACATATGTCATGTCATTGCATAAACCACACAAAATCCAACAAAAAACAATCTTTCAAAAAATAGGGTTAAATGTGTTGAAAAATAAAATATAACGCGCAGACTCCACCAATTAATTCAGAATCAGTTCTTACAGTTCCTACTCAAGGGTTAGAACTACTGTTACCGTTCTCGAATCGTCCAAAACTAGTTCACAAAATAAACCAAAACAACAAGCATCCAATACGGAATCGATTCTAAATGAACCAAAATACTTTATACCCGACTGCGCAGGCTCGAACTATTCTAGAATCGTTTCAATCGGTAACCAAAACGAACCTTATATTCTGTTGCAAATGGTGCTAAAAAACTTATAAAAAAATATTTTTTTAGTTTTACGAAATTAAAAAATAATTTTGCAGCATTGTTGAGAGTTTCATAATCCTCTATAATTAAAGCTGGAGAACGTATAAAATAAGAGGGAGCCCATGGCGAACCAACGAACAAAATTATTAAATACAACCAAAGACAATTGTAGTTTTACTATAGACTCCCATAATAATAAATTTTTGGTATCAGTTTGGACGCTGGCTTGGCTGAATTTATGAAGCGGCAAATTATGCGTACTGTTTAAGTGTGTACTTGATGGATACCCTCATAAATTTCAAGAAGCGAGCGTCCAAGGACCAAAAATTTAGCATTGTTCTGGGTGTCTATAGTAAAACTACAATTGTCTTTGATACAACTCTATTTAATCAAAATAACACAAACCTATATTCCTTGCATTGTGTTTAACCCCATTTACGTTCTTCATCCCGCGCGGGCCCCCTTCGGTCCGGTCCCCGGTACCGCCTTTAACGCCCTCTCGCCGGACCTGTACTGATTATATGCATTTAAAGGAATTTTCTGATATACCACATTTTCTTTTTTTCCAGTGACGCAGCGCGATTTGAACTTATTATTATCATTTCCGATATTTTAAGAAAAATATATGGAACCCCACTGCTTTTTTAGAAAAGTGTATATTAGAAGTGACAGCAATATTTTTTTAAATGGAGAGGTTCATGTATGTATCAGTTGCCAAACTGGGCATAAACCGGGGTATACACGGTCATGCAAACCTGAAACGCACTTGCATGAAAGCAAATGTCAAATGAAGGTTTTGATACACACGATTTAGATGGACCTGTCAGTTCAGCGTCAGCTTTGACAACTGGTAGTGTGATCAACTTGAACATAAGCGTAATTTAGCGAAAGGATTTTTTATTTTTGTCAATGTATTCATTACTTTTAACTTTCCAAAAGCACGAATAACCTTGGTAGATATCTATAAAATCACGCAATACATCTTCCTGGCGCCGAAGAGCCATTTTGTCAACTCTAAACCAACAATATAACCCCGTAAACGACGTTCCTAAACTGAAACGTTAACTGACGGGTCCTACACATGCACAAGTTTGCACGATGCGCGCCACGAAAAATCAAACTCGGACATCGAGTCGCATGCCAAGCCAGATGTGGCAGTTTTTTAATACACACGGTCAAATTTGCGCGCAAGCTTTGCCTTTTTTGACAGATGTGACAGTTTTGCATGACCGTGTATAGCCCGGTTAAGACGCGCACTAGTAAGTTTTTTATTAACCAACATAAAAGCTGCTCAACCAAAAACTGGCTAATAAATTTGTGTTCGTCGCACTTTTTTACTAGGTTGTTGGTTGCTTTTTTCCATCTTTGGACAATCCACGAGGGCTAAAAGCCTAAATACTAACGTACCGTGGGTGTCTTAAGCGAGGTAAAAGAGAGTTTGTTGACAAGGGACTTAATTTATAGATTTGGGGAAAGGGAAAGACCTCAGCGGGCAGCAGGTTCCCTAGAAACTCTAGGGATAAAAGAACGAACAAAGTGGGAAGTTCCGGGCCAGTCCAGTTGGAGCGTATAGGGATGCATACACGTGGCACCACGAGTTTCTCTGTTGGGAACCGTGAATGAAGGAATTATACTGGACAATTCTTCATTAACATCAGTGAAATAAGACAGCAGTTATTATTGTTTTTATTTTGACAAACAGGAAAAAATCCCAAAACGGTATTCGGTTTAAATCGCCTTCAAAATAGGTTAAGATAATTTGCCGTGATTAAAAAATTGCTAATGCGGGGTATCATATAAAACAAATACGTTTCATTGTCACAATTTTTCAGTTGTCACAAAAATTGCTAGTGAGCGGCAAGCCTAATAGTCTAAAATCCGAATAGGAAGCGATCTGCACCCATCTGTTTGCCGGATGAATACTACATTATAATAAATATAGTATTTAAACAAAGATATTGCCACAGCTTTGCCTAAAAAATATGTTCAAGGCCAGTGCTGTATTAACCATAAGCCTGACTAGGCTACAGCCTAGGGCGCCATGAAAAAATAGGCTCCAGACAGGGGAACTTTTAAAAAAGTTTAGGTTGAGTTGGGTTTTTTGGTGACAAATTTGCCTTCTGAATAAGGCGCTCTGGAATGAAATAGGCGCGAAAAGGAGGAAGAGACCTTTTTTTGCTATTTAAATTTTATTCCGGGGTGGAGTAAGGCGCTTTGCACTGAAAAAATTGGCGCCATGCTGCGAAGAACCTTTTTTTGGTCTTCAAACATTTTGTTGATTTTTTGGTGGTATTTATCTTAACAATAGGCGCTCTGGGAATTCTAGCTCAGGGCGCCCCAAACAGTTAATACGGCCCTGTTCAAGGCGATATTTAAATTAAAACCTTAAAATTTTTGTTACTTCTAAGTAGTGGCAACCCCCATTTTTTCAATAGAATTAGAAAATACAAAATGAATTAAAAAATTGTAATAATTTTTTCAGATTTAAAAAATTTCCTGTGGTTTTATTTAAAAAATTAAAGAGAAAAAAATAGTAATATATTAGTACCGTCATGTAGAGTAAAATAAAAATTGCCATTAGACAGGGTGTGTAAAACATTTTGCGGTTATTTTTTTAAATTTAAATATAGCCTTGAACATAAACTTTAAGGCAAGCTGTGGCAATACCTTTGTTTAAATTCTATATTTAATATAAAATCGTTTTAGCCGGTAAACAGATGGGTGCAGGTCGCTTACTATTCGGATCTTAGACTATAAGACTTCCTTCTTTTGATGCACCAAATGCTAGAAATTGTTTTTATGTGCGACTTAGTGTAAATGTAACCTTTATTTATAAAAATAATTCCACCACAATTCCACAAAATTTTATACAAATCCCCAATTTCCCAACAATTTCACATAATTCCATCACAATTCCACTTTAATTTCCCCAATTTCACGCAATTTCATATATTTCGACATAGATTCATCTAATTCCTTCTGCATGTACACCACAATTCCTCAGTAATTTTCCCTTGGTTTTTTTACCTGTTAAGACGTAAAATCTGCCTTAAAATTGTCTTGACAACATTCTGTAACACCTTGTATAATACGTTTTTGACAAAGTTGCATAAAAATTATAATGTTCCTTTGTTATTTTATAGTTTTTTGTTATGCAAATGAGACATTGTAGAAAACACCACATTGTTACAATTAAATATTTTAATTTTATTTTTACAATTTAATTGTCTAGTGGGTAAGTTCTGCTATTGTTGTTATACCTTACCTTTATCAGCAACCACTAAACCAAACAACAATAACCAGAAAATTCTTTCATTCATATTGAGTTTTTATATTTTCATTTCATCTACCACCATGTTTATACAGATTTTATTGTTAATATAAAGTTTTAATTTATTTGGTTAAAACAAATCGGCGTAACTTAAAAATTTCTTAGGCACAACGTTCCTTCACGTTAGTTAATTTAACACTGTAATTAAAACTTTTATTTAAATTAATTCTTTATACCGCTGAAGATAATAAAGTTTTTAATATATTTTTATTTATTTTTTTTGGCGGGCTTTTCTTACTAAATTATGTTTAAAATGGGATCTTTTTATAAATTGTTTAATTTTTTTTGTATAGGAAAACGTACTGGCACCGAGATAGCTTTACAAGGGGCGTGGAGCTTCGGCTGAACGTCGCACGGCGTCTGATTCTGGATCTGTCGGCGTCGTTTTGTGAGATAAAGGATGCTGGGCCAGATCCGTATTACAGAATATAACATGGGTGTAATTCTTAAGTTATTTTAGGAAGAAATGGTCAAATAAATTTATGTCCTAAATGCTTTAACTTTTAATGTACAAGGTGGTAAAGCTTTTAAAAAAATATTTGTTGTTATATCTGTGAGTAAAACTTAAAATATTTTTATGAAATTTAATTTATTTCTTCCTGTGGCATTTAAGCAGGATTTGATCTAATTATTTTTAAAGTTAAAAATTGTACGTCACTGGTTTTTAAACTTTTTTTTATTTGTAATAAATTATAAAATATATAACAATATATTATTTATAACTTTTCAACTGGAATTCAAAATTTTTAAAGAATGTTTACGTTATGTGTCACTACCCAATTTACATTTTTCTTTCGTTTTATTTGCGAGATAATAAATAAGGTGATCCGTCAATACGTCGCGAAAAATTCGACGCGTGACAATTCGATGTACGACAATTCGTCGCATGCGACAATTCATCGCATGCGACAATCCATCGCATCGCAATTTGACGCAACAAACAAAATTTGACGCCGATAATGAGAAATATCGTTGTAGTATTCAGTATAGCCTTAAGATTGCATCTAGGCAGGGGCGGTCATGCCCCCTTGGATGCGACATCCTTTCTATTTTATTGTGTTTCATACATGTCTAATGGTAAATATAGGCATTTATTGAGGGTCCCCCTAGTTTGGTCCAAGGGGTAGAGGCTGATGATGGAATTGAAGAGTGAGAACCTTTTCAAATACGTGGGAAGGAGGTTTTGTGTAATTTTATAAAAAGAATAAAAGGTGAAAACAATAAAAAGAGGTTAGAGCACCTTTTTTTTGCTCTTCAAAAAATTTGAACCTCCTTTAAAAATTTTGGTTTTTGCCATCTCACACACTTCTCCTCGGCCCATATGGCCCCTCCCTCATATGTTAATTTTTGCGAGCAATTGTGTCTGCGTCAAATTCTAAATGCGTCGTATTTGACAGCGTCGAATTTTCGCTGCGACGAATTGCCGTTGCGCCATATTGCCGCGTCGATTTGTCGCGCGACCCATTGTCCGCGACGCGTTTTATGAATTCCTACTACGCTGCAACAACCTACCGTGCTGAAATGCAGGAGGATTTAATGGGAGTTTTTATTTTAAAACACTAAAAATACTACTACGCGCAAAGGTACAAGCAAATTTGTTTTAATGTCTCTGTTTTAATATTTGGAATTCATACTGCATGGCAACAGGAGACGCTTCGCCCCCGCCTTAAATATTTTTACTTTACCGCCTTATTGCATTTAATTGAATCATACGGTTGTTTTCTTTTAGTTTTATGTGAATTTTAAACGGTTTATAACCTAAAAGTAGTGTATCAATGTTTGTTTTTTAATTAAAAAGTTTACAGTATGACTTCTCCCATTTAATTTTTCTTTTTAAAATGGCGCCCAGCTGTGAATTTGACATTTATATCTGTCATTTCCTGTCTAAAATTTGGTTTATGTTTTTCTCACTAAAGTTCTCAAATTTTTATGAAAAAATACCAAAACAATTCAAAAGTTTGGAGATGAGGGCCTGAATTTAGACAAGCATTGTATAATGTTTTGTCAGCAGATTTTTGGCTTTGCTAACATCATTTTGTAATACCTCGTATCAAATTTAAATTAAAAGTTAAAATATTTGTTAGCTTTGTAAGATAATAAATACTTGCTGTATAATCATAGTCAAAAGACAAAACAAATAAAAAAATAATAGCGTAATAGCTAACCAATAAAAATGTACAATTAGAGAACTAAAAGTTTAATTTTAATATTTTTAAAAATAAAATTGTCTTTTAAATGAAACCGAATATGTAATAACAAAATTCCCAAAAGAACTCATAAACCATGACTTTTTTAAAAATGGTTATATATTAATTATCTAACTGTATTTGAGCTGTTTGATTCACTTTCATTGATTTGTAATGCTTTTGGGCACAGACCTTTTGTTACCAGGTTAAATTTCATTCGTAATAAAATTATGCGTTTGCATGCTTTTAACTTTCTATCAAACTGTAGCACAAAATTTACGTATGGTTTAGAGTTGTAAAGGGCGGTGATACTGTTCGTATTTGCTATTACGTTTTAACTTCATGAAGGCGCTGACACGCAGTAGGAATTCACAAACCGCTTATGGATTTGCATGCTTTTAAATTCCTCCCAGACTGCAGCACCAAACTCACGTAGGGTTTAAAGAGGTAAATAAAGGTGATACTGTTCTTATTTGCTATTACGTTTTAACTCCATGAAGGCGCTGACACGCAGTAGGAATTCACAAACCGCTTATGCATTTGCATGCTTTTAAATTACTCCAGACTGCAGCACCAAACTCACGTAGTGTTTAAAGAGGTAAAAAAAGGTGATACTGTTCTTATTTGCTATTACGTTTTAACTCCATGAAGGCGCTGACACGCAGTAGAAATTCACAAACCGCTTATGCATTTGCATGCTTTTAAATTCCTCCCAGACTGCAGCACCAAACTCACGTAGGGTTTAAAGAGGTAAATAAAGGTGATACTGTTCGTATTTGCTATTACGTTTTAACTCCATGAAGGCGCTGACACGCAGTAGGAATTCACAAACCGCTTATGCATTTGCATGCTTTTAAATTCCTCCCAGACTGCAGCACCAAACTCACGTAGGGTTTAAAGAGGTAAATAAAGGTGATACTGTTCGTATTTGCTATTACGTTTTAACTCCATGAAGGCGCTGACACGCAGTAGGAATTCACAAACCGCTTATGCATTTGCATGCTTTTAAATTCCTCCCAGACTGCAGCACCAAACTCACGTAGGGTTTAAAGAGGTAAATAAAGGTGATACTGTTCTTATTTGCTATTACATTTTAACTCCATGAAGGCGCTGACACGCAGTAGGAATTCACAAACCGCTTATGCATTTGCATGCTTTTAAATTCCTCCCAGACTGCAGCACCAAACTCACGTAGGGTTTAAAGAGGTAAATAAAGGTGATACTGTTCGTCTTTGCTACTGTGTTTTAACTCCATGAAGGTGCTGACACGCAGTAGGAATTCATAAATCGCGTCCGCGTCGAATTGTCGTAGATCTAATAAATATCATACTTTAAGTAATAAAATCCATATTTATTCACATCTACAATGTTTTTGCAATATATACTAAAGTTTTTAACTACTTCGTTTAAAATTGTTATTCGTGATAAAAGAAAATAAATAAGAAACTGTAATAAATATATTAAAATTTTTAAGTCACAATAAATTGGCCTAGTTTTACACACCAGGTAAGATGTTTAGATTGTGTTAATAACAAAATAAATGTTGCACAAATTTTTATTTTCAGTTTAATATTTTACATATTCGTAGCTTCACTATTATTTTATTGTTTTAATTGTCTTGTTTTTTCTACCTGTCTTTTTACAATTGAAGAGGCTTATTGTAAAAACACGATAGGCCACAGTCACAAAATATGGAGTTAATAATTTAAAAAAAAGTATGTTGAATCAACATTTATCAAAAATAAACTTAAATACGTTTTAATAAGTTAATAAACTCCAGGGATAATACTTAATTATTAATTATAAAACAGATTTCTGTGGCTGTGTGGCTTATCGTGTTTTGACAATAAGCCCTTTAGTTTACAGTTTTGTATTTTTTTTATTTTTATTAAATATAGATTTTAATTTTATTACACCCATAAAAATATTTTTAATTTACTCTAGTACCGCCCTATCACCTTTTATTCCACCAAAGCCTATAAAGTTTTCAGAGCCACTTAGCTTAATTACATGAATATGTAAAACATTGAAATTTCGTAAAAATTAAACAGTTATAATTAATTTAAAATTAAAATAAGAAAAATATGTATGTAGAATAAATATAAATACAGTGATAGAAAACAAAGTTATTTGTCTCATTTTAATGTAAATGTACAATCACAAAACCGCTTTTATTTTTAATAATACGTCTACTTAATTTCGCATCATATGTAAAACTTTTTTATTTTTAATTTTACGAAAAAAGTTATTCTTTATAAAAAGTTATGCATTGTGCAAAACCCAGAATACAATTATCAGATATTATTTTTTGCAGTGGTATACGAGGTATGTCAAGAAATATGAATTTCACTCAGGAGGAAAGTACCTTTATTTTTTCATAATATCGAAAATTTTTATAAAGAAACGATGTTCAGGATTAATAATTCCCATCAAATATAAAAATTGGTTTAATTTAAGAAAAAAAAGGACTTTTTTACATTTTTTCTGCGATATAGAGCTTTTCTGTGACTTTTCGCTGTTTTGACAGTTCTCAAGCTTTCTTAACGTATTACATTTAAGTAAAAATAAATATGCAGTAACGTACAAATTTCAGTTTTTACTGGTAATTAACTCATAAAAATTAGAAAAAAATCTTAAAATTTAATAAACATGTTAGCATATTTAAATGTTATTTTTAATCCTAAACATCTTTCATTTATAAAAATTTTCGATATTATGAAAAATAAAGGTAGTTTCTTCTTGAGCAAATTTTATAATTTTTGATATACCTTGTATCATTGCAAAATATATCTGATGCTGCAATTTGGGTTTTAGACCATGTGAAATTTTTTATAAAGAATAACTTATTTTGTAAAATTAATAATAAAAAGCTTTCCATATAGTGCAAACAACACGCTGTATATGTAGCAAAATATGAAATAATAAAGGTTTTTGGAACTGACTGAGAATCCAATATTTAAAATTTCAGATAAAATAAACAAAAGTTATTTTTAGTATCATATTTTTTTCATTTATGTTTAACGCCTTTTTACGGTTTAACATTTTTGTTTTTAAATATATTTTGCAAACTTTCACATTAGTTAAATCTGTTATTAAAACTAGGTAAATTGCATAAAAAATAGTGTTAAACATAAATAAAAAGAAAACCTGTGATACTAAAAATAAATTTTGTTTATTTTATGTGAAATTTCAGATATTGGATCCTTATTTAATTTTAAAAACCTTTTTTAACACGCTTTTATTAACTTGGGTTGTCACTATCTATCTATGTAACGGAATCTTTGAGCCTAATTTTAACCAACTTCCAGCTATTCGATTTCTTTGAAACTTTGCACACGTATTAAGGACCCATGACAATGCAATAATCTGCAAACAGTATCCCGTTATCCTGGTTTGGATCGCCAGGAAAAAAATATTCCATTATATTATAAAAACAACACCTGTGTTGCCATCTTTTGGCAACATCCCAAACTTTAGCTACTCTTGACAAAATGGCGAAGGAATTTTTTTAGTGAATAAACTGGAGCATTTTTACATACATACATACATAAATGCATATCGAACTAAAAATGAAAAATAAATAATAGTTTAAAAAAAAAAACTAAAAAAACACGCTTTTATATGCAACCGAACTAAAAAATTAGAAAATAATTTAAACTATTATTTATTATTCCAACATTTTGCTATATTATTAAAAATAAAGGAAGTTTTGTCTTGATCCATTTTCACATTTTTGTAGTTTTTGGAGCCCCTTCTCAACATGAATCTTGTTTTTTAAGAAGTAAAAACAGTTGTCATAAACTACTTTCTTGAACATTTAAATTTTTGGTCCATTTTCCTATTGTAAAGTCCATTCGTGGACGTACTGTCGAACCTCCTTCTATTTTTTAAAGTCGGTTAAAAACATAAAACAATTTTATTCGTACTAAAAAATTTAAACCCAACAAATATAGTATCAATTTTCCTTTTACTCTAAATGCCGCAGATTGATTCGGAAAACTCAAAACATCGATTTATCTCTCCAAAAGGTGAAAGATCCAGTTTTACGTCTCCATTCGTCCACGTTGACCTGGCATTTCGGGACAGGAAAATGGAAATGCTTAAAGGCGGAAATGAGAAAATGGGGAAAATCATTGCTCAATTCGGAAATTCGCTTCGGATGTTTTATGACGACGATATCGAGAGAAGAAGAAACGATTATTCGAGACGACAGTGTTGACATATGGGAAAAATCAATTTTGTTCTTTAAATTTGAAATTGAAATTTTCACTTACACATTTTCGTAAGTGTAATCGTAACATTTTGTTTTTAAAGTTCTTTTTATCTCTGTGTCAGTATGTGTGTCTAAAGTGATTTTTTGTCTAATAAAACCAAGAAAGTGTAATATCCAAATTAAAATAAATTTCGCAAAAAAATGTTTAGATATATCAGTACAGGGTGATCATTTTTAAGGCGGCACTATTACTAACGTCTTTATAATTGGAGATACGAAGTCGATTAAATTAGTAGAGTTGTAGTATTTCTTACGCTGATTAAGGTACTGCCAACAAAAATCAATTAAGCATCAGGTTTATAATGTATTGCAAAAAATAATTTTTTAAATGGAACACCCTGTATATTATATCACCATTCGAAAGATCTATTAAAGGGCGTAAAAACGTTTATATGTTATATTCAAAGTTTATTATTTTTGGAAATTTAGCCATCCTCGGAAATTTGATAGTGAACTGGAATATTTAAAATAAGACACCCTGTATATTGCATCACTATTAAATAGATATTTAAAAGTAGCTTTAAGAAAATATCACATTTAATACGTCTATCTTCTTATAGTTTTAAAAATATGGCCATTCAAATCTAAAAAATAGTAGATATATTGCTATTTTATCTTCGACACTAAACTTAGTGCTTATAGCTTGGAACTGTAGAGGATAATGAGAATTTCACATAATTTTCAGATTTGGATGGCCATATATTTAAAACTGTAGGAGATAGACATATCAAATGTGGTATTTTCTTAAAGCTTTTTAAAGTATCTATATAATGGTGATGCAATATACAGGGTGCTTATTTAAATAATGCCAGTTTACTATCACATTCCTGAGAATGGCCATATTTCCGAAACTATTAAAAATTGGGTAAATCACATTGGGCCTTTTTTTTAAAGCTCTTTAATAGGTCTTTCGTAATCTAATATTCAAGGAGTTTCATTTAAAAAGTATATTTTTTGCAGTAAATCGAACACCCGATTATCAATTGTTTTTTTTTTTGGCAGCACGTTAATCAGTGGAAAAAATACTACAACCGAACTAATTTAACCGACTTCGTATCTCTAATAATAAAAAGTTATCAATAGTGCCGACATAATTACCTACTACAAAATTCTCTCGGTATTTTAAATCACCTAAATACCTGATTTGGATGGTTATATTTCCAAAACTAATAAAGTTGAATGTACTAGGGAAGTGATATTTTCCTAAAGCTCTTTAATGATCTTTTTATTCTAATATAATATACAGGGTGCTTCAAAATAAAAATATACTTTTTTGTCCTACCCTGCATATTATCATCAGTATCACCATTAAAAAGATTTTTAAAAGGGCTTTAGAAAATGCCACATTAAGTACGCCCAATTTTATTAGTTTCGAAATATGGCCATCCAAATCAGGTATTTAGGTCATTTTTAAAGAACCGCCATTTTGTAGGAGGTAAAGAGATTTGCCTTATACTCTGGGGGTTATAAAGTACTCGTCAGGAGCTTTGAAATAATGTGCCACAAGACACCCCTTTCTATTTTTTTTTCAACATGGCGCATAGCAGTCCTCTTATAATTTTCATCTGTCAATTTCACTTTTAAAATAAAGTATTTTAATATTTATTTCTGTTTCCTAAAGTTTTTTTTTTAAATAAATCCGTTTAAAATATAAAAATCAGGGTGAGCATTAGATAAGTGCGCCCTGTATAGTAATAAAATACTTTTAAGATAGTCCTAATTCCGACAAATGCATTTGACAGATTTTAAAATTTAGCTAGGACCTCAACCACATAATAATTTAACCCCTGAGTTTGTTAAAACGGCATTGTAAAAGCTACTTTAGATCCACACAAAATTATATTTACCTACTTTATCCCAAAATTTCTTTAATACCAGATTTTACATATATTAAAAAATATATACACCTTTACGTCTATCTAATTTTTAACCGATGTTTTTTTGACATAATGTGTCATTTTTATAGTTTATATCTCGGTTAATGATGTTCTTTATGACAAATGCTTTTTCCCACGACCACTTGTGAAAATAGCACACTGATTTCATGCATAGAAAATGCGTTATATCACACTAGTGTTGCAAAGTACTTTACAGCACTAGTGTTGCAGAGTACTTTACAACACTGGTGTGATACATATTATGATGTCATTCTAAAACTGCTATTGGTTTTGCAAGTGACATATTTATTGTAGTGACAGTAAAAAACTTTTTATTTACCTTAAACGGTAGAACCCAAATTAGCGAAAATCATCTTATTTTATATTTATTAAAAATTTACGAAAAAATAAAAACATAAACAAAAATAGACATAACCACAAAAAACAACTTTCACTGACTGGCACAGTGTTGTCAGGTAAGTAGATCAAATTAAAAATCTCCCTTCTACCTTTGAGCACGTACCTTATAGAGGCAGCCTTGCCGCTTGACCGTTCGACCTAAAGCGCCAGAGAAAAAAAGCCTATAGATCAAATTCCTTCCTCTCTTTCTTCGTGTACTCAAACAACTAGTTAAATCTTTTTTTAATCCCTAATTAAACCTAAGGCTAATACACACTTTATGAATCCACTTTCTTTTATCCATTCATAAATAGAATCAGACCCTTCCGACGTTGCCAAATGCTTTCCATATTTTGCATGGTAACTGACGTTTGGTAGTCGTTTTTTCCTTACTTTTAGGACTTTAGGTTATGCATTTACAATTTTCATATTTTTTATATTTTTTCTTAAAAATATGAGGAAAAACTGTTATTTTTACTTAATTTTATATGTGATGTTCAGTTTCATTAACTCGTTTTACCAATTTTACCCCACCCAGCACCCCTTTTCACTCCCCGGTCCCGTAAGTTTATTTACTGATATTTTTTAAAAAACGGAATATTTTGGATATGCACCACTTACGTTTTATTTAGAAGAGTGTCTAAAATATGTAAGAATCGATAATTTTTAAAAACACTTATAATAGCAGAAAACCGTATTAAACTATTAGCGTTATTACCTAACAAAACCATACAATTTTAATTAAGTGAGGGCCTTTTTAAATTCCAAAATGATAAAAGTTATATAATGCTTCTAGGTAGGTGATTTTCGATGTAAAAATATTGTCAAAACAGTATAATATAGCAGTGAGGAAAAGTATATATCACACTAGTGTTGCAAAGTAAATATCACCCTAGTGTTGCAAAGTTCTCAATTGTTTTTTATTTTTTCTGAACAGACAAACTTTAATTTATTTATTTTTTGGTGAATAATTTGTGGTCGTAGGAAAATAGTGTATAGTACTCGTGTGAAAATGACTTTCTTACACTCGTGGGTTTGTCGCACTCGGCTAACGCCTCGTGCTACAATATTCCCACTAGTGTGAAATTAGTCATTTTCCACACTTGTAATGTAATATAGTATTTTTCTACTACTGTATAAATAAGAAAACTTTGTGGTCCTAGCAACGCGAATGATAACGAAAGAGAACCTTCGTGTTACCTGGTTGCTAAGCGTTGCTAGCTACGAAAGTAATATTTTCAGCGCCTGGACAAAAAAGTAAGAGTAAAAAAAGAAAATATGCTTGTGGGAAATATTAGGATTTATTTATAAAAAGTAACTAATTTATGACAAAATATTTTAAAAACTAGGTTAGGTATTGACATTAAAAGTAATTGTGCAATTTGAGCAATTAGCAAAAGAAATTGGAGGAATAATACTTGAATTAACAGTTTTTAAATTTGTTGTTGGGGTATCGTTATCACCTTTAACTACGTTAATATTCATATTTTTCACTGTTACTTCATTAGAGGAAATATTGGTAGGAATTTCGTGTAAAATCTTCTTTGAAATTTCCACCTTATTACTATAGGATTCAGCAATATATCCCTCCGCAACAGAAGAAGACTTCCAACCTCCATGCCTTTTTAAGTCCAAAATATCGACATCCGAAGCATTGGCAAGGAACGTAGTTGACGTTCTTCTAAAAGAATGGCCAGTGTATCTACTGATGTCTTCAAGCTTCAAAACTTCGCAATTTCTTTAGGTACATTTGAAATAGTGTGCTTTCCAATTACTTGATTAACACATTTACCTCTTTCATAACGATACAATAAGCGCTCATCTAGAGCATTCCTTGGTCTCAGCTTAATATATTCCTGTAGAAATCTGACATAAGGAACTGAGCCTTCATCGTTGGTTACTACAAAGTTTCTTTTAACTTTATTTTTAGACTCCACTATTTTTACTATAGCCACGTCATTTCTTATTTCTACATCACTTAGCTTCATTCTGTATATTTCGTCTGTCCGGCATGCCCCAGCCACTCCCATAATGGCTATTACTTTCATTGCTAAGTAACTTTGATCAGGCGCGTTAAGTAAAAACTTTATGATTTCTTCTTTTTAAAAATTTTTGACTTTTTTGCCTCATAACCATCGTTTTTCCTTTTAATAAAAGCAACTAGTTTCTTGAACTCCGAAATATCTTGATTTTTGTTTACGGAAATTGTTAACTTGAGCATGGAATATACAGACCAGAGGGTTGGTGGTGATAAAGACTCGGATTTTTTCTTGAAAATACGCCAACATCACATTCTCGTCAATCCGCCCCACATTTTTTGTAGCAAGCCATTCAGAAAACGATTTATATGTTTGATGGTACCTCTCTTTAGATTTGTCTGGCAGAAGTGAGGCACACGCAAGGTCAGCTGCCTTTTTGGATGCCATTTTCATATTCATTTAACATTTTAAAAATGGGAATGGATTTATACTAAATTAACAATAATTCAATATCTGACAAGTGCTGATGACAGACAATGTCAACAATAAATGTGTTGCTATGGATTAATTTTTAACAGGTAAAATTTCAAAATCTCTGATATTTCTATTATAAACATGATGTTAATGATTATTAAATTATGCGATACATAGAACAGTAGCAGAAAAATATAATACATTACACGATGCGAAAGGCCTTTCAAGTAGCCTGGAGGTTTTAAATAGCCTCGGCTTCGCCTCGGCCATTTAAAACCACCTCACACCAAAAAGTAAACTTTCGCATCTTGTAATGTAAATAACTATTCCAGCGGGTTTAATATTTGACAGACGATTCTTTTAAGAGATGCCATTTAAGAGACATTTAAAAAAGTAAATAAGAACCGTCAAAATGTAAAAGAACAACATTTTACAGCAATCACTGGTG
Source organism: Listronotus bonariensis (assembly GCA_014170235.1). Taxonomy (NCBI): domain Eukaryota; kingdom Metazoa; phylum Arthropoda; class Insecta; order Coleoptera; family Curculionidae; genus Listronotus; species Listronotus bonariensis. The sequence goes on along the minus strand of JACEGR010004723.1, from coordinate 57,656 downwards.
CGAAAGGGAAGAAAACAAACTTATTTTGAAATAAAGATGCACACTCTATAATAATGAAATATTTAATAAATTACAATAATAAATAACAAATTTTAATTTATAAAATATGTATGTGTGTTATGTTTATTTTCCACCTAGTTTCAACTGTCTCTCTATGTCCCTTAAGTAATGATCTGGCACGTTGTTTTGTCTGAAACAAAAAATATATATCAATATTAGTAATGATTAATTAATTATATTTTTTATTGTTTTTTTTTAAATTTTTATCTTATTTACAAGAAAATGATTGATATTGATCACGACTTTTAAAAAATACTTTACCAGTAGAAGAGCTAACCTCTATGAGCATAATAGGGGTAGTTTTCCCATGTATTTCTTATGGGAGAAATTTAAGGTCCGAAACACAATTTTGTGGCCATCCAACCCTAACGCAAATTAGAATTTTTATGCCTAAGTTACCATGTGCTAGATAGGGGTAACTAACCATCGATGACGTCATCACCTAAACTTAAAATTGAAACGACCTATAAATTAAAAAGAAGTCCGCGGAGCTGGGAGTCGAACCCATGACACCCGGCCACCTGCGTGAGAATCAACGCCATATACCACTAGACCATTGGGGATTTGATAATTAAAACGCCAAACGAGGTATAATTGGGACCAGACGTCATCACCTATAAATTAAAAAAGTCTCGCCGGCGCTGGGAGTCGAACCCATGACACCTGGCCACCTGCGTGAGAATCCAACGCCATATACCACTAGGCCATTGGGGATATGATAATTAAAACGCCAAACGAGGTATAATTGGGGCCGAGGCTTTTAACGTATATTTCGGTTTCTAGTAGACCGATTTTAGTTGTTCTTTTTGCTAATAATTTAATTTTTATAAATCTACAAATATTAATACTAAAATTTTTAATAATTATGTTATTTGAGTGTAAATAGGGCCTTAACAGTTTTTAACGTATATATTGGCTTCTAGTGGTTTGATTTTAGTCATTCTTTTTTAAACAATTATTTTTAATAAATATAACACTAATTTTTTAAATAAATATGTTATTTGAGAGTAAATAGGGCCTTAACAGTTTTAAACGTATATTTTGGTTTCTAGTAGACCGATTTTAGTTGTTCTTTTTGCTAATAATTTAATTTTTATAAATCTACAAATATTAATACTAAAATTTTTAATAATTATGTTATTTGAGTGTAAATAGGGCCTTAACAGTTTTTAACGTATATCTTGGCTTCTAGTGGTTTGATTTTAGTCATTCTTTTTTAAACAATTATTTTTAATAAATATAACACTAATTTTTTAAATAAATATGTTATTTGAGAGTAAATAGGGCCTTAACAGTTTTTAACGTATATTTCGGTTTCTAGTAGACCGATTTTAGTTGTTCTTTTTGCTAATAATTTAATTTTTATAAATCTACAAATATTAGTACTAAAATTTTTAATAATTATGTTATTTGAGTGTAAATAGGGCCTTAACAGTTTTTAACGTATATCTTGGCTTCTAGTGGTTTGATTTTAGTCATTCTTTGTTAAACAATTATTTTTAATAAATATAACACTAATTTTTTAAATAAATATGTTATTTGAGAGTAAATAGGGCCTTAACAGTTTTTAACGTATATTTTGGTTTCTAGTAGACCGATTTTAGTTGTTCTTTTTGCTAATAATTTAATTTTTATAAATCTACAGATATTAATACTAAAATTTTTAATAATTATGTTATTTGAGTGTAAATAGGGCCTTAACAGTTTTTAACGTATATCTTGGCTTCTAGTGGTTTGATTTTAGTCATTCTTTTTTTAAACAATTATTTTTAATAAATATATTAACACTAATTTTTAAATAAATATGTTATTTGAGAGTAAATAAGGCCTTAACAGTTTTTAACGTATATTAGAAATACAGGGCTGTTTTTAGAAATACAGGGCTGTTTTTAGAAATACAGGGCTGTTTTTAGAAATACAGGGCTGTTTTTAGAGAAATACAGGGCTGTTTTTGAAATACAGGGCTGTTTTTGGAAATACAGGGCTGTTTTTGGAAATACAGGGCTGTTTTTAGAAATACAGGGCTGTTTTTGAAAATACAGGGCTGTTTTTAGAAATACAGGGCTGTTTTTGGAAATACAGGGCTGTTTTTGGAAATACAGGGCTGTTTTTAACGCATGCGTAAGACCGTCAATAGGAGTGTAAACATGGCGGATTATGAAGATATGCGCCGAGCGCCACGTACAGAGGTTGCGCTCCACGCCTTATGACATAACCTTAAACTTATATAGTTCTTACGCATGCGCGAAAAATGACGTCAACATAACCTAGAAATTCGGACACTGTTATGATTGAAACATAACCTAAAATTTAATCGGATAAGCCCTCGCCCCACGTCTAACAATTAGGGCTCCGGGTCCTGCGCCCCCCTGCCTAAGCCATGGGGCCCCATTCGTATTACAGTATAGTTATTTAAAAGACGGCAAATAACAGTGTTCTTATTTAAAAGCAGTAATTTTGCTGTCTTTTAAATAATTATACTGTAATAAACTGTTTATTAATGAAATAACAGCGAAATAATTTAAAAGACGGCAAATAACAGTGATTTTATTTAAAAAGCAGTAATTTTGCTGTCTTTTAAATAATTATACTGTAATAAACTGTTTATTGATGAAATAACAGCGAAATAATTTAAAAGACGGCAAATAACAGTGATTTTATTTAAAAAGCAGTAATTTTGCTGTCTTTTAAATAATTATACTGTAATAAACTGTTTATTAATGAAATAACAGCGAAATAATTTAAAAGACGGCAAATAACAGTGTTCTTATTTAAAAAGCAGTAATTTTGCTGTCTTTTAAATAATTATACTGTAATAAACTGTTTATTAATGAAATAACAGCGAAATAATTTAAAAGACGGCAAATAACAGTGATTCTTATTTAAAAAGCAGTAATTTTGCTGTCTTTTAAATAATTATACTGTAATAAACTGTTTATTAATGAAATAACAGCGATATAATTTAAAAGACGGCAAATAACAGTGTTCTTATTTAAAAAGCAGTAATTTTGCTGTCTTTTAAATAATTATACTGTAATAAACTGTTTATTAATGAAATAACAACGATATAATTTAAAAGACGGCAAATAACAGTGTTCTTATTTAAAAAGCAGTAATTTTGCCGTCTTTTAAATAATTATACTGTAATAAACTGTTTATTAATGAAATAACAGCTAAATAATTTAAAAGACGGCAAATAACAGTGATTTTATTTAAAAAGCAGTAATTTTGCCGTCTTTTAAATAATATACTGTAATAAACTGTTTATTAATGAAAATAACAGCGAATATAATTTAAAAGACGGCAAATAACAGTGATTTTATTTAAAAAGCAGTAATTTTGCCGTCTTTTAAATAATTATACTGTAATAAACTGTTTATTAATGAAATAACAGCGAAATAATTTGAAAGACGGCAAATAACAGTTGATTCTTATTTAAAAGCAGTAATTTTTGTTGTATTTTAAATAATTATATCTGCAATACACTGTTTATTAATAAAATAACAGCGATATAATTTAAAAGACGGCAAATAACAGTGATTTTATTTAAAAAGCAGTAATTTGCCGTGATACAAGAGATATATAGGTAAATTATACAGGGCCGCCAGCGGTGCTAATATTATCACTGAAGTAGATATGCAAATTATATACGAGGCTGTCAACGACACCAATATTACCAAGTATACCTATCGAATAGCGAAAACCGCATGGTATATTAACCCATCAAGAGTAGGTTTCTTGTTTTGACAGGTTTCAGGTTGATTGATACAGTACGAACCAAGGAGGCAAAGTATGAGTGTGATTTAAAAACACACAACCACACCACACCCCTCGAGGGACTGGACCAAGTCTCTCTGAACTTATCTAATATATGTATCTACAATTATGACGCCTGCGCAAAAGTCTAAACATGAACAGGTAATTAAATATGAACAGCAAAATAAACGCTGAACAGCCCTGTAGTTTCAAAATACAGCCCTGTATTTTTAAAATACGGCACCGTTTTTGAAATGCGGCACCGTTTTTCTAAAATACGGCACTGTTTTTAAAATACGGCACTGTTTTTCAAATACGGTACCTGTTTTTCTAAAATACGGCACTGTTTTTCTATGTGTGCGGGCCCCAGGGCTTAGGCAGGGGGGCGCAGGACCCCGGAGCCCTAATTGTTAGACGTGGGGCGAGGAGACTTATCCGATTAAATTTTAGGTTATGTTTCAATCATAACAGTGTCCGAATTTCTAGGTTAGTGTTGACGTCATTTTTCGCGCATGCGTAAGAACTATATAAGTTTAAGGTTATGTCATAAGGCGTGGAGCGCAACCTCTGTACGTGGCGCTCGGCGCATATCTTCATAATCCGCCATGTTTACACTCCTATTGACGGTCTTACGCATTGCGTTAAAAAACAGCCCTGTATTTCAAAAAACAGCCTGTATTTCCAAAACAGCCCTGTATTTCTAAAAACAGCCCTGTATTTTCAAAAACAGCCCTGTATTTCTAAAAACAGCCCTGTATTTCCAAAAACAGCCCTGTATTTTCCAAAATCAGCCCTGTATTTCTAAAAACAGCCCTGTATTTCCAAAAACAGCCCTGTATTTCTAAAAACAGCCCTGTATTTCCAAAAACAGCCCTGTATTTCTAAAAACAGCCCTGTATTTCTAATATACGTTAAAAACTGTTAAGGCCTTATTTACTCTCAAATAACATATTTATTTAAAAATTAGTGTTAATATATTTATTAAAAATAATTGTTTAAAAAAAGAATGACTAAAAATCAAACCACTAGAAGCCAAGATATACGTTAAAAACTGTTAAGGCCCTATTTACACTCAAATAACATAATTATTAAAAATTTTAGTATTAATATCTGTAGATTTATAAAAATTAAATTATTAGCAAAAGAACAACTAAAAATCGGTCTAATAGAAACCGAAATATACGTTAAAAACTGTTAAGGCCCTATTTACTCTCAAATAACATATTTATTTAAAAAATTAGTGTTAATATATTTATTAAAAATAATTGTTTAAAAAGAATGAATAAAATCAAACCACTAGAAGCCAAGATATACGTTAAAAACTATTAAGGCCCTATTTACACTCAAATAACATAATTATTAAAAATTTTAGTACTAATATTTGTAGATTTATAAAAATTAAATTATTAGCAAAAGAACAACTAAAATCGGTCTACTAGAAACCGAAATATACGTTAAAAACTGTTAAGGCCCTATTTACTCTCAAATAACATATTTATTTAAAAAATTAGTGTTATATTTATTAAAAATAATTGTTTAAAAGAATGACTAAAATCAAACCACTAGAAGCCAAGATATACGTTAAAAACTGTTAAGGCCCTATTTACACTCAAATAACATAATTATTAAAAATTTTAGTATTAATATTTGTAGATTTATAAAAATTAAATTATTAGCAAAAGAACAACTAAAATCGGTCTACTAGAAACCAAAATATACGTTAAAAACTGTTAAGGCCCTATTTACTCTCAAATAACATATTTATTTAAAAAATTAGTGTTATATTTATTAAAAATAATTGTTTAAAAAGAATGACTAAAATCAAACCACTAGAAGCCAATATATACGTTAAAAACTGTTAAGGCCCTATTTACACTCAAATAACATAATTATTAAAAATTTTAGTATTAATATTTGTAGATTTATAAAAATTAAATTATTAGCAAAAAGAACAACTAAAATCGGTCTACTAGAAACCGAAATATACGTTAAAAGCCTCGGCCCCAATTATACCTCGTTTGGCGTTTTAATTATCATATCCCCAATGGCCTAGTGGTATATGGCGTTGGATTCTCACGCAGGTGGCCAGGTGTCATGGGTTCGACTCCCAGCGCCGGCGAGACTTTTTTAATTTATAGGTGATGACGTCTGGTCCCAATTATACCTCGTTTGCCGTTTTTAATTATCAAATCCCCAATGGTCTAGTGGTATATGGCGTTGGATTCTCACGCAGGTGGCCGGGTGTCATGGGTTCGACTCCCAGCGTCGGCGAGACTTTTTTTAATTTATAGGTCGTTTCAATTTTAAGTTTAGGTGATGACGTCATCGATGGTTACGAAAACAACCCCTATCTATAAAAGCTACCCCCATCTACCACTTAGGGCATTAAAAATTCTAATTTTGCGTTAGGGGTTGGGATGGCCATAAAAATGCAGATCGAACCTTAAATTTCTCCCATAAGAAATACATGGGAAAAACTACCCCTATTATGCTCATAGTGCGTTAGCTCTTCTACTTTTACCAATAAAAGTTTATACAGTGTTATTTTCTAACTTGGAATAAACTAAATACCTAATTCTAAAACCATGATTTTGAAAAAATTAAGTATTTTGTGTCCCACATTTAAGATAATACAATGTTATCGATTATTTACTTGAATAAGAACCCAAGTTTTTTCTTATCTTAAAAGCTTAATGAAGTTATACAGGGTGTAATTTAATTAATGGCTAAAAATACAGGATATGATTCCTAAGCCTATTTTAGGAAAACATTTCGTATAGGTCTGTTCGTAAAGAAATCACAAAGTAGTCAGCGCCAATCGGGTATTATTATTTAGCCAGGTGACCGGTTGTCAACTGGTATTGATAAAATCTGATTGGCGCTGTCTAGTTTGTGATTTCTCTATAAACATACCTTATAAACGTATGTCCTAAACTTTTTTAACTTTTGAGCTACAGGATGTTAAAGTTTTAAGACAAAATCATTTTTAAATCCTCATTTACTTACCAACAAATTTGACCTCTTAATTTTTTTGTACCGATGCACCGTTTTTGAGTAAAAAAGCTTTAAAATAATTTTTGCTATACCAAAAATGCATCAAAAGCGGTTTTTATTTTTTACGCGAAAGCGGTGCATCAATCAAAGAAAACTATACAGGTCAAATTTGTTGCAAAATAAATAGGAACTTTAAAAATAATTATTATTTTTAAAGTTCCCATTTAGTAATGGCGTACTACATTTTTTTAAATCCCCAGTATACATCTCATTCGGATGCCACTAGTAAAAGTAATTAAAAATCTTTTACATCAAAAAATGCCTATTGATGATAACTGGGTGACTCTTAAAATTTATGAAAATATCTCGAACCGTTTTAGAGTTGGTTTAAAAGTTAGGAGGTTTAGAACAAATAAATGTTTATATAAACTTTTTTTTCTAACATATGCTAAGGAATCATACCCTTTATTTTTAACCATCAATTAAATTACACCCTGTATATAATGAAAGTGACCATTTTACTTTCTTCCTTGTATCATTTGCAAAATATTGGATAACACAATTTTTTTCTACAAAAGACATATTTTATTTAAATTATTAAAGCTTTTTTCAAAAAAATAGGTTCCGATAAAAACCGATAGCGTTATATCATAAATTAAGGACATACTGTATTAATATTTGTTTCATAAAAAATATCGCCACAAAAGTACAAAGTAACGGGTCCAAGCATTATTTAAAAAATAATTTGTTTTTTATTTGTGGAATTATGTTAAACACGAAATGAACCTTTAAACTTTTTAACTATTACTTTTTTTTATAGTCCGGGAGATAGCAAATTCGGGAAAACTAGAATTTTATGTTGGTTGATTTTTTGATATGTTGTTTTCCCTTCTCTTTTGGGTAGATCCAAGGCCGTCTGGCTGGTAGTAGCAGTTACGTTGGCGCCTAACTCTAACTTTGACATTTAGAGCTGTCCCCTTGACAATTAGAGCTGTCACTGATATGTCAAAAAATGTGACTTTGGTCATATAATATCGTTCAAAGTTTTATCAAAATATTCCAAACGGTTCAGAAGTTAGAAGGGAACGACTGTATAATTAGCAATGATAAAAGAGCCTGGAAATAAAAAAATATGCTTGGTAAACCTATCTAAAGACAAGAAATTCAAAAGTAGATTTCTTAAAATGTTTTTAAACCTTTGTATTATTACGTGTACAGGTAGGATGCGAACTAATAAATGCAACCACTACCGCTAGCCAGACAGCCCAGGATTTATTAAGAAGAGGAAGGCGAATAACATATCAAAAAATCAGCTTATCTAAAATTATTTTTCGAAAACGTTGCTACCTCCTATGCTATTAGTTATATTAGTAGAAGAGCTATGTATGAGCATCAGAAGGGTAGTTTTTACTATGTATTTTCATATAGGAGAAATTTAAGGTTCGATCTGCATTTTTATCGCCATCTCAACCTCTAACGCAAAATTAGAATTTTTATGCCCTAAGTCACCACGTGCTAAATAGGGGTAACTAACCATCGATGACGTCATCACCTAAACTTAAAATTGAAACGACCTATAAATTAAAAAAGTCTCGCCGACGCTGGGAGTCGAACCCATGACACCTGGACACCTGCGTGAGAATCCAACGCCATATACCACTAGGCCATTGGGGATTTGATAATTAAAACGCCAAACGAGGTATAATTGGGACCAGACGTCATCACCTATAAATTAAAAAAGTCTCGCCGGAGCTGGGAGTCGAACCCATGACACCTGGCCACCTGTGCGATAATCCAACGCCATATACCACTAGGCTATTGGAAGATCTGATAATTAAACGGCAAACGGGGATCTAATGAATCTTTATATAGTTTTTAACGTATATTTCGGTTTCTAGTAGATCGATTTTAGTTGTTCTTTTTGCTAATAATTTAATTTTTATAAATCTACAAATATTAATAATAAATTTTTTAATAATAATTATGTTATTTGAGTGTAAATAGGGCCTTAACAGTTTTTAACGTATATCTTGGCTTCTAGTGGTTTGATTTTAGTCATTCTTTTTTAAACAATTATTTTTAATAAATATAACACTAATTTTTTAAATAAATATGTTATTTGAGAGTAAATAGGACCTTAACAGTTTTTAACGTATATTTTGGTTTCTAGTAGACCGATTTTAGTTGTTCTTTTTGCTAATAATTTAATTTTTATAAATCTACAAATATTAATACTAAAATTTTTAATAATTATGTTATTTGAGTGTAAATAGGACCTTAACAGTTTTTAACGTATATCTTGGCTTCTAGTGGTTTGATTTTAGTCATTCTTTTTTAAACAATTTATTTTTAATAAATATATTAACCTAATTTTTAAATAAATATGTTATTTGAGAGTAAATAGGGCCTTAACAGTTTTTGACGTATATCTTGGCTTCTAGTGGTTTGATTTTAGTCATTCTTTTTTAAACAATTATTTTTAATAAATATATAGTAACACTAATTTTTAAATAAATATGTTATTTTAGAGTAAATAGGGCCTAAATAGATAACCTCAAAGTTCTTAGAAAGCCGTTGTTATGATTGACAGACAAGTTATTAAAAAAATCAACAAATTCGAGGAAACATATTTCAATATAATTTGTCATAGTATCAGCCCTAATTTTTAAATAATTAGCCGAGCGCTAAAAGAATAGTATACGAATGGCAGAATTAAAAAATAAATATTTTGGTTTCAGTACATACGATATGTACGATTTTTGTTTAAAAGTGAGATTAGGACCCAAGAAACATATTTAAATATAATTTGTAAGGGTATCAACCCTTATTTCTAAAATATTAGCCAAGCGCTAAATTTAAGTGAGTCAAATTTAAAAATTAAATATTTCGGTCTAGGGTAAGAACGCGAGGCGGGTTCATCTGTCATTCGAAAAATCTGACGTCATGTTTAGGAATCTTGCGCAACGCATTATTTAGGACGTGGTCGCCTGTCATCTGTCAAATATCACGTGACTTAGAAAATGACTGTTCGAAAAGAAGAAGAATCACAACATAACCCTACTTTTAAAGAAGAGGGGCGCTAGCAACATTTGGCGTTAGTTGCCTTTGGCATTAGCAACTTCCAACGCTTAGGGCTCCGCGCCCTACGATAACGCTCCCCGCCTAAGCCCTGGGGCTCCACTCGTATTACAGTATAGTTATTTAAAAGACGGCAAATAACAGTGTTCTTATTTAAAAAGCAGTAATTTTGCTGTCTTTTAAATAATTATACTGTAATAAACTGTTTATTAATGAAATAACAGCGAAATAATTTAAAAGACGGCAAATAACAGTGATTTTATTTAAAAAGCAGTAATTTTGCCGTCTTTTAAATAATTATACTGTAATAAACTGTTTATTGATTAAATAACAGCGAAATAATTTAAAAGACGGCAAATAACAGTGATTTTATTTAAAAAGCAGTAATTTTGCCGTCTTTTAAATAATTATACTGTAATAGACTGTTTATTAATGAAATAACAGCGAAATAATTTAAAAGACGGCAAATAACAGTGATTTTATTTAAAAAGCAGTAATTTTGCTGTCTTTTAAATAATTATACTGTAATAAACTGTTTATTAATGAAATAACAGCGATATAATTTAAAAGACGGCAAATAACAGTGTTCTTATTTAAAAAGCAGTAATTTTGCTGTCTTTTAAATAATTATACTGTAATAAACTGTTTATTAATGAAATAACAGCGAAATAATTTAAAAGACGGCAAATAACAGTGATTTTTATTTAAAAAGCAGTAATTTTGCCGTCTTTTAAATAATTATACTGTAATAAACCGTTTATTGATTAAAATAACAGCGAAATAATTTAAAAGACGGCAAATAACAGTGATTTTATTTAAAAAGCAGTAATTTTGCCGTCTTTTAATTATTATACTGTAATACACTGTTTATTAATGAAATAACAGCGAAATAATTTAAAAGACGGCAAATAACAGTGATTTTATTTAAAAAGCAGTAATTTTGCTGTCTTTTAAATAATTATACTGTAATAAACTGTTTATTAATGAAATAACAGCGATATAATTTAAAAGACGGCAAATAACAGTGTTCTTATTTAAAAAGCAGTAATTTTGCTGTCTTTTAAATAATTATACTGTAATAAACTGTTTATTAATGAAATAACAGCGAAATAATTTAAAAGACGGCAAATAACAGTGATTTTATTTAAAAAGCAGTAATTTTGCCGTCTTTTAAATAATTATACTGTAATAAACTGTTTATTGATTAAATAACAGCGAAATAATTTAAAAGACGGCAAATAACAGTGATTTTATTTAAAAAGCAGTAATTTTGCCGTCTTTTAAATAATTATACTGTAATACATTGTTTATTAATAAAATAACAGCGATATAATTTAAAAGACGGCAAATAACAGTGATTTTATTTAAAAAGCAGTAATTTTGCCGTCTTTTAAATTATATCGCTGTTATTTTATTAATAAACAGTGTATTACAGTATAATTATTTAAAAGACGGTATAAAGAGTGATTTTATTTAAAAAGCAGCGTTTTTAAATAAAATTTATGTTATTAACTGATCAGCTCTTTTCAACGGCTTAAAATCCTTAAAAGGTTCTAAACTTTGTTGGTTTCGTTAGTTGTGCAGTAGCTTTGCCAAGATGAGTATCGTCTCTGAAGACTTTCAAAAATTATATAAGAATTCTAAAGTTCCCGATGAAGTCCTTCACTCCTATATCTCTTTGTTTAATAAAAACATTTCATGGAACTGGGATTATGAGATTAAAACTGAAATATCGAATAAAGAGAATTGCCAGTTTTCTCCTGCTATTTACCTGTACCTTATCAAAAGGCACATTATGGTATGCCATGGGTGAAGCAGATGTTATCAAAATATTTTTCATCAGAAGCTCGAAGAACAAGGTGTTTTCCACTTCACAAATCAATAGATATAAAACAACCCCTAGCCTGTGAGTTATTTCACGAACTACAATTGGTGTTTGCTATTTATCTAGCAGTGACGATTAAAGATGTAAAACGTAGAAAAAAACCTCTTAAGATTGGTGTTCATCCTGAGTTTAAGAAACTAAAGAATTATCTATCTTTTAGAGGTATAGAGTATGAAGATCTTCCACCGTATATGTTGCTTCAAGTTCCTGGTTTCCGTAGAAGAAAAGTGTCCAATCATTAGAAAATACTTTTTAGTTTAAGACTAAGTTTGTTACAATGTTGCTTTGTAATCACTATAATCTTAAAATTTTTGGTAAATAGTAATTACACTCGATAAACATGTTACGTATGTACTCTGTATATATTTTTATTAAATACAATATATATCTTTATGTTTTATATGTAGCTGTTTTTGTTTTAAGATAACCCTTTATATATTTAATATATAATTTTTAAAACACGTAACCGTTTTCTAAAATACGGCACTGTTTTCTAAAATACAGCACTGTTTTTCTAAAATACAGCACTGTTTTTCTAAATACAGCACTGTTTTCTAAAATACAGCACTGTTTTTCTAAAATACAGCACTGTTTTTCTATGTGTGGAGCCCCAGGGCTTAGGCGGGGGCGTTATCGTAGAGCGCGGAGCCCTAAGCGTTGGAAGTTGCTAATGCCAAAGGCAACTAACGCCAAATGTTGCTAGCGCCCCTCTTCTTTAAAAGTAGGGTTATGTTGTGATTCTTCTTCTTTTCGAACAGTCATTTTCTAAGTCACGTGATATTTGACAGATGACAGGCGACCACGTCCTAAATAATGCGTTGCGCAAGATTCCTAAACATGACGTCAGATTTTTCGAATGACAGATGAACCCGCCTCGCGTTCTTACCCTAGACCGAAATATTTAATTTTTAAATTTGACTCACTTAAATTTAGCGCTTGGCTAATATTTTAGAAATAAGGGTTGATACCCTTACAAATTATATTTAAATATGTTTCTTGGGTCCTAATCTCACTTTTAAACAAAAATCGTACATATCGTATGTACTGAAACCAAAATATTTATTTTTTAATTCTGCCATTCGTATACTCTTCTTTTAGCGCTCGGCTAATTATTTAAAAATTAGGGCTGATACTATGACAAATTATATTGAAATATGTTTCCTCGAATTTGTTGATTTTTTTAATAACTTGTCTGTCAATCATAACAACGGCTTTCTAAGAACTTTGAGGTTATCTATTTAGGCCCTATTTACTCTCAAATAACATATTTATTTAAAAAATTAGTGTTACTATATATTTATTAAAAATAATTGTTTAAAAAAGAATGACTAAAATCAAACCACTAGAAGCCAAGATATACGTCAAAAACTGTTAAGGCCCTATTTACTCTCAAATAACATATTTATTTAAAAATTAGGTTAATATATTTATTAAAAATAAATTGTTTTATTAGCAAAAGAACAACTAAAATCGATCTACTAGAAACCGAAATATACGTTAAAAACTATATAAAGATTCATTAGATCCCCGTTTGCCGTTTAATTATCAGATCTTCCAATAGCCTAGTGGTATATGGCGTTGGATTATCGCACAGGTGGCCAGGTGTCATGGGTTCGACTCCCAGCTCCGGCGAGACTTTTTTAATTTATAGGTGATGACGTCTGGTCCCAATTATACCTCGTTTGGCGTTTTAATTATCAAATCCCCAATGGCCTAGTGGTATATGGCGTTGGATTCTCACGCAGGTGGCCAGGTGTCATGGGTTCGACTCCCAGCGTCGGCGAGACTTTTTTAATTTATAGGTCGTTTCAATTTTAAGTTTAGGTGATGACGTCATCGATGGTTAGTTACCCCTATTTAGCACGTGGTGACTTAGGGCATAAAAATTCTAATTTTGCGTTAGGGGTTGAGATGGCGATAAAAATGCAGATCGAACCTTAAATTTCTCCTATATGAAAATACATAGTAAAAACTACCCTTCTGATGCTCGTACATACATAGCTCTTCTACTTATATTAAAAAATAATTAATAGTTTAAAAAAACTAAAAAAACACGCTTTTATATGCAACCGAACTAAAAATTAAAAATAATTTTTCATTAAAAAATATTGTCATTTCATAGTAAAAAGCGTAGGGTGCATTTTACTATTTTTCATAACTTTTCCATCATAGATATTTGCAAATATAATAATTATAACATTTAATATATTTATCACCCCACGCTTTTTACTATGAAATGACAATATTTTTTTTAATGAAAAATTATTTTCTAATTTTTAGTTCGGTTGCATATAAAAGCGTGTTTTTTTAGTTTTTAAACTATTAATTATTTTTCATTTTTTAGTTTCTGCTACTCTTGACAAAATGGCGAAAAATTTTTTTAATGAACAAGAGTGGCAAATTTTAAAATTTTTCCAACAGATTGCAACTCACTAAAAAATTTCTTCTTCATTAAGTAGCAAAGTTTGAAATTTTGCCAACAGATGGCAATCCAGGCAATGTTTGGACCGTTGCCAATATATTGCAACCCACTAAAAAATTTCTTCTTCATTTAATAGCAAAGTTTGAAATGTTGCCAACAGATGGCAACCTAGGTGTTGTTTTTATAATATAATGGAATTTTTTTCCTGGCGATCCAAAAAAGATAACGGGATACTGTTTGCAGATTATTGCATTGTCATGTTTCCTTAATACGTGTGCAAAGTTTCAAAGAAATCGAATAGCTGGAAGTTGGTTAAAATTAGGCTCAAAGATTCCGTTACATAGCCAGATAGTTACAACCCAAGTTAATAAAAAAGCGTGTTAACGGCATTTATTAACTGTTATTGTTCATAAAAATTGAACACCAATGGTGCAACTAACCCTATATTTTTATTGTTCATAAAAATTGAACACCCATGGTGCAACTAGCCAAATTGTGTAAAAACTAAAAAATTTCTTCTTCATTTAATAGCAAAGTTTGAAATGTTGCCAACAGATGGCATCCTAGGTGTTGTTTTTATAATATAATGGAATTTTTTTCCTGGCGATCCAAAAAAGATAAAAGTTTCCTTAATACGTGTGCAAAGTTTCAAAGAAATCGAATAGCTGGAAGTTGGTTAAAATTAGGCTCAAAGATTCCGTTACATAGCCAGCCAGATTGATAGATTGATAGATAGATAGATAGTTACAACCCAAGTTAATAAAAGCGTGTTAACAAACAAAATATTTCAGAAAAATCATAAAGCGAGATATCTACTAACTTTAATTTCTCAATTTTCTGCTTCAAATAATCCTCCACATTTTTATCCTTAAGGACAAACTCCATCCTCTGCGCTTTCCCGTCTTCAAATCGTTCTTGCTGATAATTAATTCTTTCTCTCTCTTTCTCGTTGATTTGCTTAAGCAATTCTTTTCTGTGTCGTTCGATTTCTTCCTTTTTCTTCGACAGTTTTTCCAGATCTTTCTGGTGCAGTTCATGTTGTACTTTGGCTACCTGAAAAAAAATGTTATTCGTTCTGTTCTCAAACTAAAGTGGGATTTATACATTGACGTTTCTGCTTCCGTTTGTCGTTTGACGCTTTCAGTTAAAAGATAAAACAACAAATTTCCATTTGTCAATTTATATTTTTGTTTGCCGTTTCCATATATCATATCAGACAGACTAACCAGAAACTGAAACGTCGACGGGGATGGGTGACGGAAACATCAATCTATAAATTCAGCTTTAAAATTGCCGCTATACAGGGTGTTTCAAATTCGAGGGGCAGCATTAGAATCTCGGGAACGATATGAGATACAGGGTTAATTAAATTAGGACAAAAGTTGCGCATATTTATGCTTACCAATATTCAGTTTTAAAATTTTAAAAATTTGTAGTCGTTCCGGAAGTATCCGAAAAAAACCGAAACTTTTATTACCTATACCTACCTACGGCACTAGGTGAGGCTATAAATGTAATGGAAATTATACCCAGATTTAAAAGGCCATATTTCCGAAACTATTAAAGATAGATTTATTAAATGTGGCATGTTTGTGAATCTTCATAAAAAGATCTTTTTAATGATGATACAGGGTGTCTTATTTAAAAAAGTTTATCTATTCATCTTTGATGAGTTTTTGATATTCATTTGTTTCTTTTTATGCTAAAAGATAATAGATGAGAAACTTTTATACTGGACGTTTTTTTATTCTTCTTGGTTAAAATTAAAAGTAGGTAGCAAAATATAAATAAAAACTCTGTATAATTCAAAAATTCAAGCTTAAAAACGATTTTTATCGAATGCAGAGGAAATAACAGCCGTGAAATCGTATTTGGTCAGTATTTTTGAAGCCAAACTTCAGGTATGGAATCCATCAATAGGAAGGTTGGAAAAGTTATATTTAAAATAAAATTATATACAGTGTGGACGTAAATAGTCCCCCGGCTTACTTTTGTACCAGTAATTTTTCTCTATAAAATTTGGGTATAACTAATGGAAAAATATAAACTCCTTTTTGACGTAAAAGTGATAGTTGCAACCAGGGGCGTATCCAGGGGGGCACTCGGGCACGTGCCCCCCAGAGCCCTAGGCCTAGGATTAACCTATATGTATATAGTTATTTAAAAAAAAAATTATTGAGTATTCTACTAATTTCTACAGATTTTTGTAAATAATTTTAACAAATATTTTTTTCGTGTTCTACATCCTTCGTTATTTTTTTGCAAAACTACTACTTATTAAAAAATAAGCCAAGGTTACTCTTCAGTTTTTGGCTACTTGTGCCCCCCAGAAATTTTTCCTGGATACGCCTCTGGTTGCAACAATCAAGTTGGCGAATGGGCGCCATCTTGGGAAAAAATTAAATGACAAGGGAGAGTCCCTGGCACCTCATTTTACAGCTCCTAAGGAAAAATTTATAACCCTGGAATATAAAGTCAATATCTTTACTCACTTCAAATTGGCGGTACTGTCTAAATTACCTAAACACCTGATTTGGATGACGATATTTCCAAAACTAATAAACTTAGATGTACTTAATGTTGTATTTTCCTAAAAGTCTGTCAAAGTTCTTTTCAATAGTGACATAATATACAGGATGCTTTTATAAAAATATTTTCACTTTTTATCCTACCCTGTATGTTATTAACAGTATGAGCATTAAAAATATATTTTACAGTGATTTAAGAAAAAAACACAATAAGTACATCTAACTTTATTAGTTTCGGAAATATGGCCATCCAAATCAGGTATTTAGGTTTCTTTAAAGTACCGCCATTTTGTAGTAGCAGAAGGTATTGACTTTATTCTTTCTTTATATTCTAGGTACTCATGATGTGCCCCTCTTTCCATTTAACTTTCTTTTCCAAGATGGCGCCCATCCGCCATTTTGATTGTTACAACTATTATTTTTACGTCAAAAAGTAGTTGATATCTTTCCATTAGTCATACACGAATTTTATGAAGAAAAAAAAATAAGGGTATAAAAGGGGGAGCCGATTAATTTATGTCCACACTGTATTTTAAAACTATGTTTTTCTTATCGAATTAAATTTTTTTTTAAGAATTCGTTATAAAGTACTTAGCCTTACATTAACACCAACTTGTATGACTTTATATAATATTTCGAAAAGTTAAACAATATATTACCGACGAGGCAATATATCCGGGATGATCCGGTCTTAGCAGGACTAATTTGCCCCGATAAGGCTCCCGCCTAAAATTTATCTTCCGTCTTATCCTGCTGTTACGAGAAATTAGGTCGGGATTAACTTTAAAAATTAATTTAAAGCGAAACACAAAACAGTGTGTTTTAACTATACTTCACTATTAATTTAAGAAAAAACCTCAACAAAAATGTATTTCAGTGGTTTAAAAAGTCAGATACCCTAGTTACCAGAATAAAAAATGTATTTTACTGGTTTAAAACTACAGTAACCGGAGTTACTTACTAGGTATTTATTATAGGTTTTTTTTTAAGTTTTACATCCTGTATCTTGGAATCAATTCATTTCCGGGCCCATGTTCATATCAATTTTCTTTTTCTCATAAAATAAGCTTATAAATATATGCCTTACACTTTTTTGCCGATTTTAATGTATTTATCCTTGCAGAGTCCCTTAATCTACGTGTAAATTTAACCTCTACAAAATAATTTAGAATTTTGTCTATGGCTAGGGCGCGGGGGCGCTGACCCCCATCCCCTCTGCCGGTACCTGGCTACGCCCATGCTACCGTGTTCAAAAAAGTCAAACGACTTCACGATTCATCTATTGTAAATTTTTACCTTTTTAAAATCTTCCTCATCCCTTGCCAACGTCCGAGCTTGTGTTTTTCTTATATCGTCGATTTGAATAGCTCTAGCTTCGTGCAAGTCTGCAATCATTTTCTGTTTCTTAAGAGCTGCTTGCTTTTCTTGTTCTCTCCATTCCCGTTCTTTCTGGAAGAAACAATTAAAAAAAAATCAGTTATAAAAGTACCTAAAACCAAATAAAATGTATCGAAAATTTGTTCTACCTCTTCCTGAGATCTCAACGCGTTCATTTCGTCCAAGGCCGCCTGCAAATCCTGGCTCTTCTCTTGCATAGCTCTTTAATCTTGCGATCTCTTTCTCTTTCGCAGCCTTAATGACAGCCTTTTCTTTTAGTAAGGCTTCCTCTCTCTCGGCTTTTTGCCTCATAAACTCTTGAACCTAAAAATTATTTTCTGAAAACGTGCAAAAATGATAAATGATCAGATGTTACGATTTTGACAAAAATACGCTCTGACCAATCGTACACCTGGTTAGTGCTACCTTAATTATTAAAATTATTAAAAACAAAAGTTGTAGATGTGGCGGCAGGTTATTGCTGAAATCTCTTGAGAAAAACGTAGAAAAATTATTTTAAAAAACTTTTTTTGCTTTAAATGCTTATAACTTTACAAATATTGGTCTTAGAGGAAAACTTCAAAAGAGAAAAGTTTCGTAGGTTAATTTTCACTTGTAATACCACTAGTGCTAAATTTATTTCCGGAAATTTTTCAAGGCCATTTTCTTAAAATATCCGTGGCCGAGAAAAATTTCCCGGAATAATTAAGCACGTGTGGTATTCGATAAGAAAATTTCACACCAAGTTTGTGTTGTGTGTAATCTTCTTTTAAATTAATATTTGTAACTTTGACACGAGCTTTAAAATTTTACTATAAAATAAATCCATTTTACCAATTGTAGTAGCAAATATATGTAATTTTAAAGCTTATCATTGTTTATTCTTTTATATTATATATACCTTATATTACTACAGTTGATAAAAATAGTTTATTTTAATTTTTTAGACCCATACCTTGCTTTCGTTTGCTCTTCACGTATATCTAGTACTTCAGTCTTATGATATTATTTTACTAACTGTAGTTGTATAAAATTTTCATTTAGGGTCTTAAAACCTTACATTTTTTTTATATTATGTTATGTCTAAAATACTACAACTGGTACAAAATAACATTTGCCGCATTATCAAAGAAAAGCCACGCAATTTAATGCAAAAATAATGTAAAAAACGTAGAAAAACGGGGTTTTTAAAGGTGAAAATCAAATATTGTGTGACACTTTAGCTTTAAATCAAGAATTGTGTGCAAAAAGAAGGGAAATATTGTGAAAATAAGCTTAGTTCAAATTTGAACTTTGATGATGAATATCTCGAGAACGAAACGTTTACGCCAATAAATTCTTTCAGATTCGTGATCCGCGCCCCAAAAACCTCCGTTAACCAAATTTCGTTAAAATCGGAGTTGCCGCAGGTTTCTAGAAAATTACCTTTTCTTTAATAATTATGTATGTGAATGACCGACATGACGTTAAAACAAATTCAATGATTATGTCAAAAAATTTCCACTATAATTCGCTCCAGGTTACCCCAGGCAGGAGAAAAAAATATCCGATAAATACTTGTGTTGTCATGGTAATGCAACCAAAACTACACATTTGATTGGTCAAAAAACAGTGGTGTGGAATTTTCTATAAAATACGCCTGGCTAAAAATAACAAAATGTATAATGCTTTTTAAGAATTAGCAATATACAAAAAGGCAGAAAAAAGTATTTTTGTATGAATTTTTTGCCTCTATAAATTTTTTTAGATGTCATTATAATATATTTAAAAAAATTGTTAAAATTTGTTTAATACGTTTGGCACAATAATTTTGTTATTCAGTCTTATTTAAAAAATAGGACAATTTTGCAACCTACCGACCTAAGTAGAGTCCAGAATACAGGACTTTCAGCAATAAAAGAAGCGTTAAACAAACAAAACTTCTCATGTGAAAGCCTGGGGATCCAGGTTGAAAAACCCTGGTTTATATACTTGTCATATACGCCTGTCAAATTAATTGACAATTTTAACACATTCAAAAAGGTGTCTTTTGGTTTATTTGGTATGATGTTTTAGATAAACATAAGGTTCTGTTGTCAAAAAATAATAGTTATTTATTAGATAAGTGAGTTATATTACATATAAGTCACGCAAGAAAAGTTTAGTTAGGTAATTTTCTTAAGTGACTTATATGTAATAACTCACGTGTCTAATACAAAATTTTATCCAACACTTTCGTATAAATCGTTTTTAATATCGAAAATAATTTGAAAACGTCATCCATTATTTGTTACTTGTCATTGTCAACACCAGCAACAAAATTTTTGTATTGTCTATAATTCACTAGTGAGCTAAAGGGTACTTTAGCTCACTAGTGACTTATAGTACACTTTATATCCTCAAAATCTGATCAATTATGTAGATATTATATGTAAGTGTTGGATAAAGGTTTTTAAGAGAATCCAAAAATGCTAAAAAATCTTTAAGTTTTTGTTTCTTATCTTTTTTAAATTATTGCTTTTTTGCAATTTATAGCTTACGGAAAAATTTATTTGGAAATATTTTGCCTTTAAAGTTTTTTTCTACAACTAATATCTACGAAGTTATGAGTAAGAAAAAAGTTTATCTTTTTTTTACTTTTTGTTTATGTTGACTCTAAGAGGGAGCATGTCTCGATTTTAGTACATTTTTTGGCTGTGTGCAAGTAAAATTATAAGAAGAAATAATACTGTTGTATTTAGTGTAAAAGTTTGCACGAAATACAACAGTTAGATTTCCTCTCCCAAAAACAAAAAAGGATTGGACTATAAGGCAAGCCGCGAATTAAGAGGCGTCTAACGCGTGCGACGCGTGAAATATGCCACGGTCACAAAAATCAACGTCTTTTCGAGTAGACGCGTCGCTAGTCAATTTGCGCTGTATAATTTCGTTAATTACAAAAGTACGTGTTGTGCTGCGTCGCGTCGCACGCTTTATACCTGTCTCAATTTGCGCCTTGCCTAAGTTCAGTCTGATCGATATTTACCCTTAGATCAGCCACCCGTTGTTCTTCAGCTTTAATATTTCGGTATCTCTCCGCTTCCGCATTTGCTTTCTTAAATTCGTCTCTCATTTTTTCCTGCATCTGTTTCTGAGCTTTTAGACGAGCTTCTTCGTCTTTTTGCAACTCAATCAGAGCTTTGTTTAACATTCTACTTTCTTCTTCTATTCTTTCGGCTTCCAGTAATCTTTCTAGTTCGTTTTCTTTTATTTGTTGTGTCACCTCTTGAACATATCTGAAATATGTGGGTACATTTTCATTTTACCAAATTATTAAATATCACCATTTAACCAAAGGAAATCATTATGGTGACTTAGTTTGTAATAGTACAAACCTTTGTTTCTTTTTTCATCCTCTTCTTCTTTTCTTTTCTTCGATCTCGATTTTTTCTGTCTTTGTTGCTCCATCATTGCATCTTAGCCTCTGCTCTTCTTCTTTTAGTTGTCTCTCTATAAGCTTAAAAAAACAACCATGTATTATATGTCCTGATCAAGTATAGGTGACCGAATAAATGAACATTTTTTTTTAATTTAAAATCTAATCTTGTGTTAATTATTGTTTAGTTAGAGCCAATAACCATATTTTGAACGATAATCACAAAATTATTAACTTATTTTCATTAATACCTACTATTTTTTTATTTTACCTTTTTTCAGCTATCTGTGCGTTCCTAATTGCCCGGCATTTCGTTGCCAAAATAATACCATTTGCTTGCTTCACTCTTTCGTCTTGTTCAATTAGAAGTTCCTGAGACCTTTTAGAAGATACAAATTTTTTTTGGCTGCTTCTGATTCTACCTAAAGCACACATTCGTATAGTATCAAAAAACTCATTCTATTTTACAAAATTACTCGCTATGTCCATTCAAAAGTACAATAGGCACTTGTGTCTATGCATGAAAAGGACACACTCTAAAGCGATCCAACAATTGATCCGCTTTTAGTTACATCGAATCCTAGCATGGTTTGAATGCATGCGTTCTCTGCCTAATCTCTACCTATTTGTGTACACAGAGAGCCTTAATTGATAGCATCGATTTGGTACAGCGTGTATGTAAGTAGTGAACAATAATTTTTAAAAATTTTGGTACGTACTGTTTCCAACTTGCTACCAGGTTGATTATTCTGAGGTTTCTGAATCCTCAACAAATTCTCTTTCCTCTGCGTACTTTCCATGACCAATTGGTTTTTCTGTCTTTCAGCTTCCTCTATCATTTTTACTCGATCTTCCAAAGTTATTACTCTTTAAAAATTTAGAACAAATATTTAAAAGTTTTAATGCTAAAAATATGCATATTTTTAGGTCTATTTTTAAAATAACCCCATTAAACTTTACGAAAATTTACATAAGTTGCAATGTTTTTGTGCAACAATGTTATGTATTTAAACAATGTAAAGATTAAAATATGACAACCAATAAAAATTCCAATATTAAGAGGATGTTTCTTTGTGGTCAAGGTATATGCAATTGGGTGGATTTTATTTTGTTTATTTTTTGAAAAGTAACTATGATACAAAAAATCCAAAAGACCTCAAAAGTTGCGGCAACTTCGATTTAAAAATAAGGTTAGTTTAATGATGTATACCTTAAAACCATACGTTTTCGACTAAAAATACTTTTAAAATTGTGACCAGCGCCAAAAAAAAGTCTCTACAGTGTGTCTGTAAGGCAATGATTAAATTGGTAGCTAAAAATACAGGATACGATTCCTTCGCCCATTTTAGAAAAAGAGCTCCTAAACCTTTTAACTTTTAGGCTACAGGGTATTTAAATTTTAAGAAAAAATCGTATTCTTATCAAAACTGTGAAACTGTTCGAGATATTTTAATGAAATTTGACACACACCTATTAAGCACCAATAGGATTTATTTATTTATAAAAAAAATTTAATTTTTTTCTCAGTGGCGTCCGTATGTACTGGAAATTTAAAAAATGGAACGCCATTGTTTTTTTCAAAAATAAAAATCTTTTTTTAATCCTCAATAATTTTGCAAAAATTGATCCCTTCCTCCGATGTACTGATTTTGCATCAAAAAAACTAAAAAATAGGGCACTAACCTACTAGTTTAGAAATAAATTCGCTGTACCACACATGCATCAAAGACGGTTTTTATTTTTCTTACGCGAAAACGGTGCGTCGGACAAAAAAGATCATAAGGTCAAATTTCTTGCAAAATGAATAGGTATTTAAAAATAATTTTATTTCTGGAAAAAGCAATGGCGTACTATATTTTTCGAAAAAATCTTTAGTATACCTTCCGTACGGATGCCACTGGTAGAAATAATTAAAAAAATCATGAAAATATCTCGAACAGTTTTAAAGTTAGGATAAGAATACGATTTTTTTCTTAATCTCTTAACAACCTGTAGCTCAAAAGATAAGAGGTTTAGGACTTATGTTAATATAAACTTTTCTTCCTAAAATGGGCTAAGGAATCATATCCTGTAGTTTTAGCCATCATTCGTTATAATTGGTAAATTGCCTAAATTTGATAAAAGTAAAGACAATTGTAGTTTACTATAGACACCCAGAACAATGCTAAATTTTTCGTCATCAGCTTGACGCTCGCTTCGTGGAATTTATGAAGCGGGTATCCATCGAGTACACACGTTAAAAGTATGTATAATTTGCCGCTTCATAAATTCATCCAAGCCAGCATCGAAACTGATGACAAAAAATTTAGCATTGTTCTGAGGGTCTAAAGTAAAACTATAATTCTCTTTGATAAAGGTAACATAATTTTGTGACACGTCGCCAAAATGCCTAACATAAGGAATGCGATTTCTTATAAACCAGGAGACACTTCGATACCTGGTTTTTAATGTACCTTTTTTCGGGGCTATGGTACATTATTTCTCTTAGAAATACTTATTAATTCAGCTGCCGCTCGGGACGCCACTGGACTTTATAGGTTTAGTATTTTATTTTCTTTGCTACAAAGTAAACTTTTGGTTTCTGACAAAAACTTACTTTACTCTGTTGCTTTAATCTTGTAAACTCTGACAACGGTAAAATAGCCGGTCTGTCTATTGGATCTCTTTGGGGTACAATAAGTTCTCTTGTACCCATCTGATCTAAAGCGGTAACTTTTTCTTTTCCTTCGGAAGCCCTCGATGGTTTGTAATGAATAAATTCGCCGTTTAGCCTATGATTACATTGTTCTGGACTAAAAAAAAACAACACATTATTACCAAGTACTAATTATTTAAAGTAAGAACGTAAAATTGAAAACACTCTTATTAATTCTTAACATTATTATTAGAAGGAGAATGAAACATTGTCTAGTTTTTGTTTTAAATAAAATGGTTTGTGCAAAAAGAAGGGAATATATAGTGAAAATAAGGTAACATTAATTTTTAACTTTGATGATGGATATCTCGAAAAAAAACTATTTCTAATTCATGATCAACGCCTCAAAAAGCCCTCGTACCTATACTAAATTTCATTAAAATCGGCGACCAGTCCAGTTTGTAAATAATTACCCATTTTTTTATGGTAGAAAGTATTTGGTAATTGTCTAAAAGTTTCGGCAACTCCGATTTTGACGAAATTTGATATAAAGGGGTTTTTGGAGCGCTGATCACGAATCGGAAAGATTTTTTTACGAAAACGTTTCATTTTCGAGATATCCATCATCCAAGTTGAAAATAAAGTAACTCAATTTTCACTATATGTTCCCTTCTTTCTGCACACAATTCTTGGTTCTAAACTAAAGTGGCCCACAATATTTGTATTTCACCTTTTAAAACCTCATTTTTCTACGTATTTTACACTTTTTTAATTAAATTGCATAGCTTCTACTTTCAATAGTCGCAAGTTATGGCGAATGCGCCGGAATAGTTGCATGCATGGATTGCTGCGTTTTTAAAGGAAACCTTGGAAATTTATTTGATAAAGGTGTCAAAATACATAGAAAACCCGGCTTTTAAAGAAAAAAAACAATGCTACCACTTTAACTTAAAATCAAGAATTGTGAGCAAAAAAAAGGGGGAATATAGTGAAAATTAAGTTGGTTTGATTTTCAACTTGATGATGGATATCTCGGGAATGAAACGTTTCAGAAAAAAAATCTTTGGATTCGTGATCAACGCCTCAAAACCCCTATATACTTACCAAATTTCGTCAAAATCGGAGTTGCCGCAACTTTCTAGACAATTACCATGTATTTTAATATTATTATTTTCCTATGATTTTTCATAATAAATCAAGTCATTTTCCTTTATTTAAAATATACCTAAAATATTGCTTACGTATGATCCCCAGACAGAACTTTTTGGTTTTGCGGCTTTGCTGCGAAATTTTCCTGGTCCAGACATTTTGAAATAATATGTTTTTAAACGTTGTTTTTTATTAAAAAAATAATACGACTTACGTTGTCAAAGTCTTACAAAACCTTTTAAAATTG
This sequence comes from Listronotus bonariensis, assembly GCA_014170235.1. Classification (NCBI taxonomy): domain Eukaryota; kingdom Metazoa; phylum Arthropoda; class Insecta; order Coleoptera; family Curculionidae; genus Listronotus; species Listronotus bonariensis. The sequence goes on along the minus strand of JACEGR010004723.1, from coordinate 32,131 downwards.
ACAAAACCTATACTGTCGCCATAGCAACTTAACGCATGTTTCGAATTTTAATTTTAAGGCAAAAAAGCTGCAAATAATATTATTATTAGTGCCAAATGGGTAATGTCATTAATAGCCATTAGCAATTAACAAATTTTTTATTTAATTTTTTTTCCATAGAAATACTCCAACAAATCTTTTCCGGTATTTTTGTAAACCGCTTATATAAAGTGCGCCATCTTATAACGTTATAACGAACTGTGCTTTACTGCACTGACACCTATTTGTCAAAACTTAAATTACTTAAAATTTTATAATTTTAGGAAAACAGTACTATTTTTCTTTTCCCTAGTTGGTCTATATAGGGTGGCGACATTCGGCCATATTACTTTGACGTAGTTACGCCGGCTGTCCATGAGAGCGGTTTTTCAGCTTTTCGCTTGCGGATGATAATTCAGCGTTGTGATTGGCGAAAAAGCATTTTTAAATTTGCACTAACCAATCACAACGCTGAATTTATCATCCGCGAGCGGAAAACCGCTTTCATGGACAGCCAGCTTTATGACGTCACATCTCCCATTTTTCGGCCATGTTGTTCAGTGCCGGAGATATACAGTTTATTGTATTAGTAGAACAACCGTTTACTACAACAGTTTTTAATTATTAGAAGTTGTAAATCTTTTTACTTTAAATAAAAAACATTTAGAATTACATCACTCAACAAATATCACTTCCAAAATAATGCAAAATGAAATGCGCAAATTTTAGACGCCAGTGGATTAATCATCAGCTTTGATTTTACCCAGTCTTGCCAACTTTTCTCCGTGAAGTGCCCTTCCTTGCGTCCCCGACCTCGGAACCGCCTAAAAGTTGAGGATATGTCGCAACCTTTATAAATATAAACTAACCTTGGTTTTCTCCCATGTTTGCTGCGCCCCTCTTTTAACATGTTAACAGACTTTGTATTAGTTGTCGGACTGACATCTGCTGACCAAAAGACAAATTACTAAAATTCTATACCAAAAACTATAATAGAATCTATGGTTTTTAACATCCGAATCCTAATTTTACAAAACTTCTAACTCAAGCAGAAATTATCATATTTCTCTGGCAATCTGACAATGCAGCAACACCGTTGCCGCTGCTTCAGTTCTTCGGTGACCGTTGAGGAAGTAGGTGTGTGATGCCACTGTGATTTCTAACCTGTCCGATCAAATCAACCGCGAAATACCGCAATGTTTTCGTTGATAACCATCAAAACAAACTGATAAGAACGTTTGGTATGTGCAAATCGGCGCGAAATTAGTGTATTTTAAATAGTTTTTCTAAGAAAAGACCTTTAATTAAAGGTGAAATATTAGAATAACAACAATAAAATTTACACAGGTAAGTTCTGACTGTTGACGTGTTGGGCGTCGTCCATAAAAGGTGGCCAAGCATGGGCCATGGTAGCGTTTGTTTTGATTCAAATATTTTAATTTAAAAAATTACCCTTGAATTTCGTTGGCAATTTTGGCCAATTTTTCATTAAATTAAAATTGATAAAGCAAATGCAATTAATAAATTCCACCTGCCCTGAATGACCTGTTTAATGAACTTTGGGTAAATGGGATTGCTTTGTAATACCTATTATTGTTTTTACCCGGATTTACTATTTAATATTTTTAACTAAAGAGAGATTATTATTAGGTATAGGTATATTTTTGAGGTGTCGCTTTTGTCTATTAGTGGGTTTATTGGGCTTATTTACTGTTGAATTAAATGTTACCTGAAGTATCTATCCCACCTACAATAATACGTACGTTGCAGCCTGACTCATGGAATAATTGTTTAATGTTTATTGCGGTTGGAAATGTTTATTTTATGCTATTATTGTGGTTGTGTAAAGGGAATAGTGGAGATGGGTTAGTTTGTTTTTTTTTACATACTTAGATATCTACCTATTTTATTGTTAAATTAGCAATTTTTCTTTATTTAAAAAAAATATTGCAATAGAATTCCTTAGTGTAAAAAAGGAAGTTGGTCAAATTACTAAATCAAAAGTGGTTCATAAGAGTTCCTAATAAATACCCACTCAAACAATAAAATATAACAGAAAATTAATAGTTAATACGGTTTTTTTGGGCGCTGATCACGAGTCAAGAATTTTTTCCGAAACGTTTTGTTTTTAGAGATATCCATCATCAAAGTTGAAAATCAAACTAACCTCATTTTTACTATATTCAACCTTTTTTGGAAAATGTTTGATTTAAAGCTAAACTGGGTAATTTTCTAGAAACTTGCGGCAACGCTGATTTGCTGATCACGAATCTGAAAGAATTTTTTGATGGAAACGTTTCGTTCTTGAGATATTCATCATCAGACTTCAAAATTTAAACTAATCTTATTTTTACTACATGCCTCCTTCTTTTGCACACAATTCTTGATTTAAAGCTACAAATGGCACACAATATTTGATTGTCACCTTTTAAAACCCCGTTTTTCTATTGCTTTTTTTTTTTATATTATTTTTGCATTAAATTGCATAGCTCTTTACTTTTGATAATGCGCAACCATACATACACATAGGGGTTCATGGCACACTGGGATTAAAATGATTTAATGTAAACATAATTTAGAAAACGTAGAAAAACGTGAGGTTTTTAAAGGTGAAAATCATATATTGTGTGCCACCTTAGCTTTAAATCAAGAATTGTGTGCAAAAACAAGAGGGGAATATAGTAAAAATAGGATTAGATTAAATTTCAAGTCTGATGATGAATATCTCGAGAACAAAACGTTTCCGCCAGAAATTTTTTCAGATTCGTGATCAGCGCCCCAAAAACCTCCCTATGCCAAATTTTATTAAAATCAGAGTTGCCGCAAGTTTCCAGAAAATTACCCTAAACTGGCACACAATGTTTAATTTAAAAGTACCTAAATGTTTACTTACCGGACACCACGCCGGTTTTGATGATTTTGGGCAAAAGGGGGATTTTTTGGGGAGCTGATCACAAATCAAAAAATATTCTCCTTTTTTGCACGCAATTGTTGAGCTTGCTGCTAAATTGGCACTTAATATTTCCAGTTTCACTCCTAAAACTCATTTTTTCTTTATTTTACACCGTTTCTATAAAGTTGTAAAGCTTCACTTTCAATTATTTCCAATCAAAGTAGCCATGGCATAAAGTTGGAGCCAGAAATAATCTCATTCTGAAAGCAAATACTGCAAAGTAAGCAAAAAAACCATAATGTAAACAAACCCTCTTGTAAACAATTACGGTAATTGGTTCAGAAAGTGGGAGCAACTCGGATTTTGACGAAATTTGGTATACAGGGGTTTTTTGCTGATCACGAATTTGAAACATTTTTTTCGGAAACCGTCCTCCGATCTCGAGATACTCGTCATTAAAGTTGACATTCAAACTATCCTTATTTACTATATTTCCCCTTCTTTGCACAAAATTTACTCATCATTAAAAACCCTTAAAACATCTTTTTATTGATTTTATGCCTTTCTTTATTAATATAAAAGGTTCACTTTAAATCAAGTCGCCATGTCTGCAACAAATCGTAAACATATGGTGTATGGCATGGTGGCGGCGCTTTGGGAGTAAAACATTTGAAATTTATTTAAAAAATGCGTGTTAATTACCCGAGTAATTAGAATTACCCAAAAAAAAAAAAATAATGTTCATAGGAGATTGTGAGCTGATTTAGTGTTATATTAAGAATTTTGTTCAAAAAGAAGGTGGAATATAGTAAAACCAAGGATAGTCTGAATTTCAACTTTTATAATAAATATCTCAAGAACAAAACGTTTTCGAAAAAAAAATTCGTGATCAGCGCCCCAAGAAAAACCCGTATACCCAAATTTTATCAAAATCGGAGTTGCTCTCAATTTCTAGACAATTACCATAAGTACGTGATACATGTTTTAGCAATGTTTTTTTTTATTTAACTAAAAATATGTAATAAGGCTCTGTCAGAGGCTATGTGCTTTCGAAAAGGTTTGTTTACTTTATTATTTTTTGTGTACTTTGCGGCATTGCTTTCAGAATGAATTATGTCTGGTCCCAACTATACTTTGAATACTTACGCATAAGCCCTTGTGAGCACTACGATAAAAAAATATATAAATTTTTAAAACCTCACAATTACAGCATGAAAATGATAAAAACACCCTAACAAACATATTTCTCGAAAACGGCATACAAATTTAAAACATAAAAAGGCTTATTGTAATAACCTGATAAGCCACAAACACGAAATACGGATACATTTCTAGGTTTTGCTATTATCAAAAATAAACTTTAAAAATTCCTCACCACCGCCTATTTTTTGACCAATCAAATGTATAATTTGATTTACGTTACCATGACAATCCATTTATTTATCGGAACTTTGTTTCTCCAGGGGTAGCCTGGAGCGAATTATAGTTAAATTTTTTGACATAACCATAGAATTTGTTTTCACGTCATGCCTGTCATTCATATAAATAAATAAAGAAAAAAAATTTAATTTTTACCCGTTATATTATCTGGGACGAACTATAATTTGAAAGAATATACGGTTTTAAGTCCCTTAATGACATTTGTGTATAACTACAGTTAGTAAAATAATATCTTAGGACTGGAGTAGCGTGAGTAATTAAAGATGAAACGAAAGGTAGGCATATGTTTAAAAAAATTAAAATGTACTTTTTTTACCAACTGTAGTAGAAATATAAATTTGATATAATATTAAAGAATAAACAATGATATACTCTAAAATTATACATATTTGCAATTACAATTGGTAAAATAAGAAATATGTATTTTATGGTACATTGCTAAAGCTCGTGTCAAAGGCACAAACATAAAATTTATAAGAATATTATTTAAAATCATTTTTTTGCCAAATACCACACGTGTTTAAAATATTCCAGGAATTTTTTTCTTGATCACGAATATTTTAAGGAAAATTCTCCTCGCCTGCGGCTCGGGATAATTTTTAAAATATTTGTGGCCTTGCAAAAAACTTCCTAAAATAAATTTTGCACTAGTGGTATCACAAGTCAATATGTTGAAGTTAAGTAGGTCCAGGGACAACACCTAAAAATTTTTTATTGCGGCTTATCAAATTATTTATTAATTAAATAAATTAGAGAATAGAACAGATTTTTGTGGCTGTGTGGGTTATAAAGTTATAACGATAAGTCCTTCATATAATTAATGTTACATTCTCGTTTAAAATCGATAAAAAGTATTGTTGTTTAGAATTCCGTAGAAAATACTTGGGGGTATATTAAAGCACGCATTGTTTACATTTCCCCCGACTAATTAGTCTGTTTTCATCAGCGTTTCTCTATTTTTAGCTTAAGATTATCCAGTGAAAAATGCTTTTCGGTAAAGTTACATGTTTTCTTTCCCTAATTTATGACTTCTGTGATAAATAAGCCGTATTTTTAATCTTTTTTGTTTTAAACGATGAATTTTAACCATCCCGTGTTGATAGTCCTTCAGCAGATAGGTTCACACAGAATCTTATAATAAAATATCTATTTACATTTCAAAGAAAATGCAAATTTTAAAATTATTTTAATCATGGTTAGAAAAATAATTTTGCGGTAGGGACGCGTGGGTTATAACAAATTTATTTAAAATTCAGGTCCGTAAAAGTGGCAATGGAAAATCGGCTAAAATTGAAAAAAAACTTCAGAATTTGTTGCGTATTAGTTTCCAAATAAACGATTTTGTAGCTCGAACCGATCTCTAATCTTCCTCCGACTTCTGGTTTGAATTTTGTTGCTGACTCTGTACACTGTGACCAACAATTTCGTGAGCAGCAAAAAATTTTGAGATTACATTTTACCTGAAAAAATCGGTTGTAAAACTAATATAGACAATATTAATTTTGTCAAAAATTTAAAAAAATATATATTTTTTTCTATTTTTTTTTTTCTGCAGCAACAAATTTAATTACCTTTATTTTAGTATCACACCTTTTTAGTGTACATATATCCAACCTAAAAAAAAGCTAGAATTGTTACCGATTTCTTACGATCGGTTGGGGCAACAAAATCATTTATTTGGCCACTAATTAACAACTAAAAGGCAAAAAATTTTGCAGTTTTTCTTCATTTTCCGCTAATTTTCCATTGTCAGTTTTATGGACCTTTAAAATTAAGATTTTTTTTATAAAACGCTGGAACACGTCAGTCTATATTTTTGGATGCAGGATTTTTCATGGGAAATTCGTCTATAGGTTGCAAAAAATAAGCAAACACTATCAACTTTTACGAGCATTTTTTAAATTTTGCATGGAATTTTTACTAAGCCGCATGTACTAGGTCATATACGTAAAGCTCGACGTAAAGTCAACACTTTATTCACCAAAACATGTAAATTAGAACAAAAATCTAATAAAATTTAGGGGTTGATTCTATTTAAAAGATAAAGGTGACAAGCGTCGCTTATTTTTGAACTATCTTGTATACATCAATTTACCATAGAAAAAATTGAAGCCAAAAATTATTATCGTCGTGTTTAGGCGTTTTTACAAAAACTCCCTAAATTTTAATAGAATTCGTTCTAACCTACGTGTCTTTGCAAAATTTTAAGAGAAATCAATAGTAAATTTATCGATAAATTAATTTATTCCAACCCACGCGTACTCGCTGTATAAGAAAAAAATCATTAATCAATAATTTTTATTAAAAATTGCCAAATATTTTTATGTAAAATAATGCTCAACTACTTTACACTCGTTATTTCACACGGGGGTGTTGGCTGGTAAAATTGGGCTGGCAACGTTATTAAAAAGCCCTTGTCGGCATATTTTGAACTAGTGTTATGACTGAACTATGGTTGAACATAACAATTCATAGTCGAGTTTTTCTTGCTGTTGTGGCAGTTAATATCGTGTTTTTTAATAATTTTTATAATTTATTAAATAAATGCAATAAAAAATACAAGAAGAATTAGTCTACAATTTGTGCTAAGTGTTTTGGTGGTTGTCATCATCAGTGCCGTATTAACCAATAGGCTGACTAGGCCACTGCCTGAGATAGAGCGCCATGAAAATATAGGCGCTAGACAGGGGAGTTTTAAAAAATGTTTAGGTCGGGTGGGGATTTTGGTGACTAATTTCTATGTGAATAAGGTGCTTTGGAATGAAATAGGCGTGATAAGGAGAGAATGACCTTTTTTTGTGGTTATAAAATTTGATTATTTTAGGCGCTTCGGGAATTCTAGCCTAGGGTGCCTCAAACAGTTAATACGGCCCTGGTCATCATGGATTCCGTAAAAAATTCTGCCATGAAGCAAAAAGGTGCAGAGTCGGATTTGTTATGCCTGCAATTTAAGTGTAAATATTCAAGAACTTACGTTTTGTGACAATAGAGAGATATGGGTGGTGCTGTAACGTCATGCGGTATTAACGTAAGCGCTATTATGACAGTTAAGTTATGCGCGATTCGATTTTTACCGTCGCTGGTGCTATTAACGTTACCGCATGGAGTAATTTGCGGGCTGATAACACCGTGTGCTATTTAAAATAGCGAATAGAATTGCCATGCGCACAATATTTTTCTTTGTTTATTTTTTAAGGTTATATTATTTATTTCGACAATATTTGGGTAATAAAGCCACAGAGTAAAGATAAACTACTAATCTTTGATAAAGTCTTGTTTTTTTTTTATTTTGGGATAAATGTCGCAGGTGAAAAAGAAACAAAACGGTTAAGATTCTCGGCCGACAATGACCTGGCTTTACTGAGAGAATGTCTTAGTCAAAATTCATCTGGAAAAGTGGAAAAATGTACAGTAAAATGTGTTTGAAATAGCGGGAAAAACTTTAGTATTTGCACATTAAAGGATCATTTGTTTTTGATTTTGTAAATTCGCAGACAGGTGTAATTAAACGTTCGTAATACGGCGTCTTCCATATCTCTCTATTATATAAAATTACGCGGAACGTTAGCTGGTAACTAAACTATTTTTTGTTTTATTTAGGTTTTTAGACTAGTATCGAAAATTTTGTCTGAAATTTAATGTTTCATGTTTTCAAAAGTGCTTGATTCAAGCACCCAAAATCGTATATTTCTGTAAATGTGGTAAATATTTTTAACATTTTTGATCCAGATATCCATTTTTATCAGCTGATTGACTGAATTGCAACATTGTTGCTCCTTGATTTGAATTACCAATCTCAATATTCGCCATATTTGAGCTTTTATCAGATCCTCGATTACGTCCAATATAAACCTCGATCTAAACCGACGCGACGCCTCTCATTATCCAGGATTTATGTTCCTATCGAAAGTAAGTGGACCAAACTTATCTCCAACTGTTACACACATATAAACCCTCTTAAAGGGACCCTTCATTTGGGGGATTTACAGTTTCTCAGATTTATAGTTTGTAACAGTGACATTAAAGGTAGTAGTCGGTAGAAAGGAATTGCAGCAGGGGTTGGGGGCAGAAAGCCACTTTAAGTTTAGGCGCGTGTATAGTTATTTTCTAAAAGTAGGTATACAATAGAGGGTGGAAAAGTGCAAATGGTTCTTTTCGGGTATGTCGGTTGTTATCATACAGGGGTACACCGGTATGCGTATTCTCATATCTAGTTCAAAGATGTCGTAAAATATAGTCCGTGTTCTATTCAGAAGTTTGTTTATGACATGCCGGCAACACAGCGTCGCTATTGGCTCAAAATCACCAAGGTGGGAAATTGGCTTCGGAAGCAAATAATTTATATGAAACGTATTTTTATTGACCAAGGTAATATGGTAAAATAATAAAAATAATTGGTTTTATGTCGACACTACACAATATACAACAAAACGTTCTTATATTTTGTAATATTTTTATTTTAGTATATCCACAAAAAGTCATTTCGTGAACGCGTCCCAAAGTACAATCTGTAATATATATATATATATATATATATATATATATATATATATATATATATATATATATATATATATATATATATATATATATATATATATATATATTATATTATAAAAAAATTAATAATTTAAAAAACCAAAATCGCATCACTAAAGAATCAAATGATACAAGCGGCTGGATCGAAAATTTAACAGACGTTTCTATACCCGAAGATATAGCCGAAATTTTAAGTTTAGGACCCAATTACGCAATTCCATTAGAAAAACCGGATGATATACCGATTCCGGAAATTATAAGTAATGTCGAAATTTCACTCACAAATCTGAACTCTGATACTAAAGACGAACTAAGATCGACCTGCTCCAATATCATCACAAACTACAAAAACAACTTCAATAGATTAACAAAAAATAACACACAAAAGACCCTCTTAAAAAAGTAAATAAAACCAAATCTTTTCTAAAGAAAAATAAAAATCTAAAAATTCTAATTCCAGATAAATCAAACAAAACTGTTATAATGCACTCTCATGAGTATGAAAAAAGATGAGCGATTTGCTACAAGACAACAATACCTATAAAGAACTAAAAAATGACCCAACCAACACTTATCAAAAGCGAAATAACGAACTAATATCACTTTGGGAAAACAAAACATACATATCACCAAATACTGCAAAACAATTAAAAATCCAAAATGCCCTACCACCACGAATATATGGACTCCCAAAACTACATAAACAAGGCATTCCACTAAGACCCATTGTATCATGTATTCAATCACCCTTTGAAAACCTTTCCAAATTCCTAAAAATATATTACACAACGTGATCAATAAAAACCAATATTATATAAAAGATTCAATGGACTTCAAAAACAAAATAAAAAACATAACAATTCCAAACGACCACACACTAATTTCCTTAGACGTAGTTTCTCTTTACACAAACGTACCAATCAGTCTAGTAAACAAAATAATAACAAAAAAATGGGATGAAATAAAACTATTTACTGATATACCGTTGAAAGAATTTTTAAAAGCTGTTGAATTAACCTTAAACTCTACATACTTTCTATATAACCAAAAATTTTATAAACAAATTGAGGGATGTGCAATGGGAGCTTCAATCTCCAGCGTAATAGCGCAACTTGTGCTGGAAGATCTCGAGGAAACAGTTATTAGAACGCTAAAATTCAAACTACCATTTTTCTTTAGATATGTCGATGACTGCATAACAGCAGTCCCCAAAAATCAGTGCAACTCAATTTTAAATGAATTTAATAAATACCACCACAAACTTCAATTTTTAATAGAAATGGAAAAAGATAATAAAATCAATTTCTTAGATTTAACGATATATCACAAAGAAAACACATTAAAAACCATATGGTTCACAAAAGAAACGTGGTCATCCAGATATATTCATTTTAATTCCCAACATCACTTATCCCAAAAAAATCCGTCATTATTGGACTTGCAGACCGCAGTATAATGTTATCCGACCCCGAATACCGACACGAAGCTATTACCAAAGCAAAAAAGCTCTAAAACTTAACAACTACCCGCAAAATCTTATAGAAAACATTTTTAAAAAGAGAATACATAAATTTTATAATAATCAGGATTCTACAAAAAAGATAAAAATAAAAAATATATGTCACTACCATACATTCCAACCCTGTCGGAAAAAATACAAAATGTTTTTAAAAACCACAATATAACTGTCAGTCATAGAAGTCACAATCTGCTACGAAATAGCTTTAGTAAATTAAAATCCAAAATTCCGAAGGATAAAAAAACACACACAATATACGAAATTCCCTGTAAAAACTGCAATGGAGTATACATCGGTCAAACCAGCCAACATCTAAAAATAGGATGAACGGTCACAAATTCGACAAAAAAACAAAACAGCCTTAACAAACCACAGCATAGATAAACAACACACATTTGATTTCGACAAAGTAAAAATTCTGAAAACAGAAAGTCATACTAAAAAACGCGAATTTCTAGAAATGATCGAAATCCAAAAAAACAAAAACGCCATAAACGCAAAAACAGATACAAAACAACTTAGCAAAATATACTACAACATTATAAAATAAACACCCAGTAAAAAACGCAAACCAACATAATAATAAATACTCTAAATACCAAATAAAAATAGGACTGGTCCCTCAAACAATAACAAATAATTAGTTGGAAAACCCGTCATCCTTGCCATAAAACCTTCCTACCTCTGTTACCTAATTTATTAATTCAACCCAAAAAACCCCCAAACTGAAATATGTACCCTGGCTCTAGCTCTCCAGTTCATATCTATCCTTAGTGTAACAGTGCAAACATGTACAAAACCAAAAGAAAAAAAAGTGCTTATGTAAGTGAAATTTTACAAACACATAAAAAGAGCAGTTCCCGAAAAATTTGTTTAAGGTAAAACATTAGTTGTTAGCTTCTAGATTTAGATATTTATTACTGTCATATTTTTTAGCGCTTAGTGAAAAACTGTATTTCTATTTCTGATGAAGGTCAAATAGTACCGAAACGTCAATAAATGCAACAAAAATAAGAAAAAAAAGTATTTTTTAAAAGGACTTAAACCCCAAGAAAAGTAAAAACATAAAATATATAATCCTAAAGTCCAAGAAAAACAAGAAAAACTTTAAATATATATATATATATATATATATATATATATATTATATATATATATATATATATATATATATATATACAGAGTGTTCATTTGAAAACTTTCCACTCAAGTTATCAAGATATTTATTGAGGGGGAACGTTTTTTACAAAAAATTGGACGGCGCCCCTTTAAACCCTTAACCACCAGGGCCACCACCCCAAAATTCTTAAATGAGAAGGCTGGTCGAGTGATACATCATTTTAAAGCTCCTGACGAGTACTTTATAACCCTAGAATATGAAGTCAATATCTTCACCTATTACAAAATGGCGGTACTTTAAAAATTACCCAAATACCTGATTTGGATGGCCATATTTCGAAACTAATAAAGTTAGATGTACTTAATGTGGTATTTTCTTAAAGATCTTTTTAATGGTAAAATAATATACAGGGTTCTTAAATAAAAAAAATATGTACTTTTCTTCTACCCTGTATATTACTACCAGTATCACCATTAAAGAGACCTTTAAGAAAACACCACATTAGGTACATCTAACTTTATTAGTTTCGGAAATATGGCCATCCAAATCAGGTATTTAGGTAATTTTTAAAGTACCGTCATTTTGTAATAGGCGAAGATATTGACTTCATATTCTAGGGTTATAAAGTACTCGTCAGAGCTTTAAATGATGTATCACTCGACCTGCCTTCTCATTTAAGAATTTTGAGGTGGTGGCCCTGGTGGTTAAGGGGTTAAAGGGGCGCCGTCCAATTTTATAAAAAAACGTTCCCCCTCAATAAATATCTTGACGTGTTTCGGCGATTTTCTCAAATCTGTCTCGTTTCGAAGATAACTTGAGTGGAAAGTTTTCAAATGAACACCCTGTATATATATATAAATTTAACGAAATAAACAGTTTCTATTAATTATGACTAGCACTTTTTATAATTTACTAGATTTTAGAAAAATTATTTAAACATAGAATTATGCAAAAATTTGTTGTCCAGACATTTATGCACTCCCTTTTGGAGCAATATGACATTTCTCAGTCATATTTTGATTGCAGTTTATTGGTGTATTCTTTTTAGGTTCTAGAATCGCTCAGAACAACACCGAAAGTATCCCTTTTAATTGCAGTCTTTTGTATTTTTGACAGTTTTGATACTCTTGACAGTTTAAGAACGGTTCCGGGCGTTTCTAAAGCATAAATAGAATACATCAATTGCAGTAAATATCGTATTTTTTAGTTATTTTTTTGATTTATTAAATTCTGAAATATTGATGATGCAATAAAAATAATTTGTCTTCAACTTGTTTAAAATGGTTTTGTGGTTCTCATCATAATTAAGAATTGTGCAATAATAAAGGAAAATGTACAAAGCCGGTTTTGTTGTGTCTGTATTTCGAGTGTAGCAAATTGGAAAAATATATTTTGAAAATACTTCATTAAAAGGGAACGAAATAAGGATAGGGTATCTTACTGTAAAAAACATGTACCTAATAGTAAAAAAACGAGTTTACATATTTTTCTTATCGCTTATCATTACTTGGTACAATTAAGTATAAACTAAAATAAATGTTTTTTTCTTCATAAATAACTCATTTTACTTTTTATAGGCATACAATATTAAGTTAAGATGTATGTAGGTAGTAACCCAAAAGGTAACGATTTATTCATCAAAAATTTAAAATTTTAATTACTTTTTCTGGCTATTTAAATTAGTAAATAGTGTATTATGGGAGAAGTACGGAATGTTCTTATTTCCCACGAGTATGACTTTGCTGTAAGTCATACGAGAGGGAAATGAGTATTCCGTGCGGGTTGCATCCTATACTTTTTCTACAACACAACTTTCTTGTGGTTTTATCAATACAAACAATAAATTTAATGTTCTTTATTTGTGACAGAATATTTGTCAGCCATTTTATTATTAGTTGATTTTTTGTACAGGGTTTTTATTTATAATTTACCACCCAATTTTAACTATAACCAAAAGGGGTAGAAAAAACGTTCAGTATAAAAGTTTTATACTTTTTCATCTATTATCTTTTGAGCATATAAAAAAGAAACAAAATGAACATTACAAACTCAAGAAAAAAGAAGAGATAAACGTGTTTTTAATGGAACACCCTATATATTATGTCACCATTAAAAAGGTATTAAAAAAGCTTTACAAAGATACCACATTATATGATGTATCTATCTTTAATAGTTTCGGAAATATAGCCATTTAAACCTGGATATAATTTTTATTACATCTACATTCTTAGCTTAGTGCCGTAGGTGTGTATAATAAAAAATTATATCTATTATTTTTCAGATTTAAGTGGTCATATTTCGAACACTATTAAAGCTAGGTATATCAAATGTAGTATTTTTGTAAAGCTTTAATAAGACCTTTTTAATGGTGACATAATGTACAGGGTGTTCCATTTAAAACAAGTTTATCTCTTCATTTTTAATGTTCATTTGTTTCTTTTTGTTGCTCAAAAGATAATATTTAGATGAAAAGTATGAACCTTTTTTACAGGTCATTTTTTCTATCCTTGGTTATAGTTAAAAGTGGGGGCTAAATGAAAACCCTGTACTTATTAGATAATTTTATACACATAATGTGATTAAAAAATAGTGACCTTAGATGAAAAGATCATATTAAGCAATCGATTGATTAGGATGAGCGAAATGATGTGAAAGAAAAAAGAACAAAAAATGATAAAATTGTGCTTTAAAAATATTTCCATAGTTCTTCACAATAAACCGAATTTAAAGCTCTTAAAAAACGATGTTGTTATGGGATCTAATTACGTACCCTCGGATGCCACCCTCCTATGACTATTCCCATTTCATCCCCGGTGCATAGCACGTGCTCGTATTAATCCGACGGAACCGGATGCCCGTGTTAATTCGACCCCCTTTTTTTCCCGTTTCTGTGATTTTATTTGGACCAGAATTGCCGTAAATCGTTTAGGGAAGTACACATTTTGTTTGTTATTTTCTTTTGAATAGAGGTGGGAATTCTAATTTGGGGTGCAGCCAGTATATTTTCGGAATCTGGTAAACACGGAAAATAAAGGATACGAAGGGTATAAATTTTGTTTTACTATGTTTTTGTATAATTTACATACCTTTATGCCGTTGTTTTTCCTTGGTTTGTTATAGTACGTAGGACAACAAACAAGGAATGATCAGGCCCATGTTTGTGATTTTGAAAAATAAAATTGTTAAATAACCATTTGTTGTATTTTTGCAGTGATAGTCAAAAGATTAATCAGAAAAAGAATATAAATTAAGACAAAAGATACAAGATAAAAAGAATGTTTTGTCAATGGATTGCAATAAAATTATTGTTTTTTAGGGCTGGCAACCGAAACCGGTTTTTCGGTTAACCGCGGTTTTGGCCAAAACCGAAAACCGGTATTCGAATATCGGTTAACCGGTTTTTCGGATAATCGGACCAAAATCGAAAAGCGGTTCTTCGAATATCAATTATTAGGTTTTTGGTTGATTGCGGTTTATATAAAAACTACAACTTACTATAATAATAGACTAAATTAAAATTTAAAAATCACCACTTTTTCTTTTCTGTTTTTTTTTATTAACCAATAAACCAAGCAAAAACACCGAAAATAGAATACCAATTTTAAATACAGAGGAAAAAATAAATTATGTATGTATGTAAGGAATTTTACATCACCTTTTAGAATCTTGGATTTTATTAACAGGGATGTTATATTTTTATTCTTAGTTATATTTAACCAATTTCTTTTGAAGAATATTCTAGGATGAATAATGATTATCACTTAACACCACAACTCATGGGCAAATCCGTAATCAACGCAAACACGATTAATAGAGAATAATTACTTTCCGATTTTCTGTTAACTGTGGTTTAGAAAAGCCTTTTTCGGTTTTAAAGACCGTTTTCGGTTTTAAAAACCGATTTCGGTGTATCGGTTTTGAAAACCGTTTTCCGGTTTTAAAACCCGGTTTCGGTTTTTCGGTTTTAAAAACCGGTTTTTAAAACCGGTTAAACGGTTTCGTTTTTTCCGGTTTTTGCCAGCCCTATTGTTTTTATTAACAATAAAATTGAATGCCTGAAGCTCCAAAACACAAAATAGTAGGAGAGCCCACGATGCTAAATGAGAATTTTATCGAGCGTCATAGAGACCTATTGGGTAACAAAGCTTAGATGGTAAGAAGAAAAAAAAATGGTATATAATGTATACAGGTGTGGAAAATCTTCATTCGCCCTTTGCAATTCCCCAAGTGGAAAAGAGAGTATTTCTGAATATACTGAATCACATAAGTTCGACTGAAACAGACGATGCGATCCTGATGCGATGTTGTCGATGCAAAATTTTTCCCCGTTCTCTTTGCTTACATCCAAACGTACTCCCCTATTAGGACACTGGTGCCGACGGTTTTCGTTTTGCGTATCAAGAACTTGCAGCGTTCGGGTATTGAACAGTGTTGCCAGAGACTTTTTCGGGGATTTTGATGACAAGGTAAAACGGGATTTTTAAAGTAAAAACGGGGATTTTTAACGATTTGGAAGGTAAAAACATTTTTAAAGGTACGTTTTGATCTTACTTTTATTGCATGATATTTACGTCAGATAAAAATTCTGACTAGTGTAAACAATCAAAAATTTATATCAGACAACATTTTTGACCGTGTACACAGCTAGAATTTCTATCTGACATAAATATCATGAAATTAATGTCAGTTGTAAACAAATCATTACTTTTACTTACTTTTTACTTAAAATTCTCGATTTTTACGTAAACCTTTTTTTTGGTTGTCAATTTCTTTGGCGTAGAAAATACATTTTTTGACTATTAAAAGGCGGCCCTCAAATGTGGCTTTAAATCACAGGGATTTTTTCTAAAGTATCCCAAAAAAAGTGATTTTTTGGAACCACGCGGGGGATTTTTATCGTAACCCACCTGGCCACACTGATGGTATTCAGTAGCATGGTGAAAGTTAGAAGCATAATTCTTTTTACCATTTGGGTTTTAACAAAAAAAAAGAAGTAAATTTAAATAAAATATTCTCTAAAAAATAAAAAGAACATAAAAGTATTTCTAACGGAAATGTTTATACAATGTGGAAACTCTTTTTAAAATCTTATTATTATGGTTCTGAAAGAGACCACAATTTTTAGCAAGACAATATTTCAATTTATTAAATTCGGTTCTCTTTGGTTTTCAAGCATTTGAGGTGATATGCTACCGGGTGGTGCAAGGCACCAGGGCGCAATACTGCAGGACGGAAATTTTTAAAAAAGGGAGGAAATGCAGCAGTATCACAGACTTGTCGTTTCTTAGTTAATGGAGGTGCAAGTGGCACCTCATCATTACACATGCACTTCCTACAATTTCGTTAACAGCCGATGGTTTCAAACTTTTATAATAATTTCAAAAGTTGTACTTTTCGCTGGTACAAGACCAAACCTATAATGCAAACCTCCTAATTATTTCTTCTGCTAAATTACCAGCATAGTACTACTTAATAGTTTGAACTTTTTGTCAACGATATTGACCAAAACTTAAAAAAATCTAAATTAAGCAGGATCAGCAGCAGTTTGCAATACAGCAAACGACTTGCCAGTAAAAATAAATTTTAAAGGATTCTAGTCGACCCGACTCCGAAAAAATCTGTCCCCAAACCTAGTTCAAAAATCCCTAAATTGATATTTTCATGTTTCCTGAAAGTCCTTAAATTTTAAAAATTAAATGTACATTATACAATTACATTCTAAAATCACAAAAATAAAGTAAAAAAGGTTTAATAACATTTTTATTACTATTATTATTTTAATTTTACCCCGAAAGTTAAGGCAAGTCGGCAACCCTGTACTCGACATCTACGTACCGCAGACGCTCTCGTCTGGATTTCGTATCCTGCTACGGCACAAAAGAGTGGGGCTGTAATTACAGTGGGCGGAAACATATTGCCGAAGAAAAGGGAGATTACTAAATCACATGAGTTCGACTGAAACAGAATGAGGTGTTTCCCCGCCCGTTCCCCTTGCTTTCTCCCCCACCACTGCGCCAACGCGCTCGCTTTGTTTATGGCTGATCGAGCTCGAGGCTCGAGCACGCAGTTGCTTCTTTGCACGCGTGGAGGATGTTACTGCTTCACATATTTTGATAATTTTTTTACGTAACTATTAAATATTTTGGTATTTGATGAATTTATTGCTTTGAATGCATCAAATACTGCCATTTTTAAGAGCTTTTTTGCCGTTTGGGGCTAAACAAAATTAAAAGCAATTCCGAAAGAAAGAATAAACAAATAATTTTAAAAATAAAAATATAATTCTAAAAAAAATAAAGAACATAAAAGTATTTCTAAAAAAATTCTTATAAAAACTTTAATACTTTTTAAAATCTTAGTTTATAAGGTTCTCAAAGAGACCACCATTTTGTGCAAGACAATATCCCAACCTGTTATAGAATTCGGTTCTTGTGTTTTCAAGTATTTCAGGTGTTATTCCTATAAGAACCTGACTAATTTTTTGGCGGAGCTCATCTAAGTCATTTGCACGTTCATGACGATGCCTATAAATTTGTTGCTTAACATGTCCCCAAAGAAAAAAATCATTTGGTGCCAGATCTGGTGATCTAGGAGGCCATTTTATGGTACCTCTTCCGCTGATTATACGATTTGGAAACGTGACTCCCAAAAATTGTTGAACTTCCCTGGCGTTATGAGCCGGACAACCATCTTGTTGATACCAAATATCTTCAAAATTGACATTGAGAGCCTGAACAGCTGGAATAACCTGATTTCTCAAAAGATTCAAGTATTTGTTGGCATTTAAATTTCCCTCAATAAAAAAAGGGCCAATAATATTATCGCCCAAAATGCCAGCCCACACGTTCACCTTTTGAGGGTATTGTGTTCTGAGAGGGATAGTGATGTGCTTGTTTTCTATCGAGTAACCTACAGCGATAGAAGGGTTGTGATGACCATGCAAGGGAAATGATGATTCATCAGTAAAGAGAATATTTTTGATAAATGTGTCATTAGCATTGGCCCTCTCCATCATATCCTCACAAAACACCATACGTTTTTCATAGTCTTCAGGAAAAATCTCTTGACTAGATTGCAATTTATAGCAATGGTATTTGTTTCTGTTTCAGAATATTCCTAACTGTTCGAGATTCAATATCAAGTTCTTCAGAAATTTTGGTACTATTACAAGGAAAATTAATTTCGGCTAAACTGCAAACAGCAGTCTCACGGACTTGCCGTTCCTCGGTTAATGGAGGTGCAGGCGGCACCTCATCATTACACATGCATTTCCTACAATTTTGTAAACAGCCGCTGGTTTCAAACTTACTTATAATTTTTAAAATTGTACTTTTAACAGGCACAGGACCTCCTTCAAATAAAAATGCAAATCTCCCGATTATTTCTTCTGCTGAATTACCGGCATAGTACCACTTAATAATTTGAACTCTTTGTTCAACGGTATAAACCAACATTTTAAAAAGAAAGCGCCGTAGTTTGCAATACCCCAAACAGCTTGCAACTGAACTCTCTCCAAATGCTCGGGCCCGGCGACGGTCGCGTTGACCGGCGTTGATGTACCCCACTACTGCAGGAAAGTGGGCGTATAAATACATATGGCATCATTGCATTTGAAACATGGGGGAATATCTTATTTTCCGTTACTTTCTATCTTAAGGCAAGATCGCTTTCTCTTTTTCCACTTGTTAATCCCAATGGTTCGATAACGATTTTCCAGACCTCGGTGGGGGAAGCGGCTGTACATTTTTAAATATGTTAAAAAAATACTGTTATTATTTCGGCTTGTGGAAATCGTTCGGATCGTATAGGATAATATAATTTTCGTTATCCTTTAAAAAAAAATCAAAATAAGAACAAAAATATCTACGCTTGAGAATGAATGTAAATGGCGTTTTTATATCTTTGTTGCCCTCCGCTTTATATACGTCACTCTCAAATTGTCAGATTAGTATACACTTTTTAACATGTAATTAACCCACCCTACCTTAATTTGACGCGCTCGAAAATTTCTGATGGATATATTTTTGTTTTTTACGATCGGCCCTGTATACGGGGATTATATTTGGTGGAGGTATTTAATCGGGTACAAGGTATCCCCCGGTATATTAATGTGTCGCGATGTAGAAAATCCCTAAATCCCCTCTTGGGCTCCCCTACCAAAAGGTCAATATTTTGTCAAAGTTTCAGCGACAATTGCTAGGATTGCTACATTCAGTAAATGTGTTTTAAAATACATAAAAATATATTCCAAAGAAAATATTTATCCAAAAAAATCATTGGTGAAAATCCCATAGAAGCTGGTTAAAGATAAATAGTAATATATTTTAAAAAAATCTGCATAAACAATTTCATGATTTTACGATTTAATGATATTTTACTGTTGTGGAAATAAAAAAGTTAAATGAAGATAGAAAATAATTTATATTTATTGATGCATACAAACCACAACAAGAGTTTAAATCGGTGATAGTTTAAGCTTACTGAGTTTTTGAATTAATTACACAGAATACACTGCCCATCCAAAGTAAAATATTAAGAAAAATTAAAAAATAGTTTTTATTTATTATATTCGCTATTTTTAAACCATTTTAAAGCAATTTAGCATTGATTACTTTATTTTGGGAAAAAACTGGAGAGTTATATTACTTTTTCTAATTTTTCATATGGGTGGTTCTGGTTAGTGGAAATAATTGAGTACCTATAGTGAAAACATTCTAAAAGCGCAAATTCGGTACCCTTTGAAAATAATACAAAAAACATAAAAAGCGCCGCCTGCAATCGGACTATTTTATACAAAGGCGCCGCTATCCTTTACAGCGACGCGCCGATACACTATGGGATAGAAATCCATTATTTTGGCCAAAAAGCAACTTTGAATTTTAATGGATCATGTATTTCAAAGTAGATACTCCAAACTACATGTACGCAAAATTATAAAAGGCTATGACGATTTCTATTGGGGTAATAAGAAACTTAAAGATGTATTTTAAGTTAACATAAATATACAACATTTAATCTACTCAGTTTATTATTAGCCTTGTTTACTAAAAAAAAGTAAAAGAGTTTAAATAATAAGAGCTATTGTTGCCTTTTTCTTTATCAGTTTTTGTACTTACAATTGCCTTGCTACTTTTTGCTGCTTCTGATTGGAGGACAGATACAGGATTTTTTATAATTTACAAGGTTTTCCATTTTAAAAATTAATATGTTTTGTCCTACACTGTATATCTTAAAAGATAAAAGCATTCTGATGAAAGATATGGATTCTACAAAATCTACCCAACAAAACAGTGTGTTTTATTTATTTTATACGTTAAAAAATAAAGGAAGTTGGGAAGATGTAACTCTATTACGCTTCTAAGAATAATTTAAAATTATTTTTCAGATTTGGATGGTCATATTTCCTAAACTACTTGAGATAGACACATCAAATGTAGTATTTTTTTAAAGCTTTTTAAAAAAATTTCTGGTGGTGATTTAATATCAGGGTATTCCATTTAAAAAATCATACCTATTGTCGTACCCTGTATATCATATGAGATAAAAATCATCGGATTACTGATTAGAATACCACCGAATTAACCAAACAAGCTGATATTTTAGTTTATTTTGTACAATAAAATATAATAATGTTAAGGGGGTGTAAATTTATAATAACATAAAATAAGTTTTAGATTCTCAAAAAGTATTTGTAATAATGCATAATATTTTTTAATAATTTTCCAGTAAAAAGCACCTCATTTTAAGATTGGTAAGTTTCAGTATTATATGTATTTTATTAAATTACTCGGGCCTTTCTAATACTTCTATACTATCTTTATTCTTATAGGTATATTTATTTAGACATTTTTGAACAAAAACAAGCCTACAACACTTTTGGTTTCTGACAGATTTGTCTATATTTAATGTGTGTAAAACATATAAAACTGTAAAAACGTGGATGTGCACCTTTTTTCAACAAAATGGTTTTGTTATAACGGCTACAATGTTTAAACATATTTAATAAGAATTAAAAAAACAAACCGCCCAGGCTTAAAAAACTATTTTGCAATAAAAAAGTTTGGTGAAATCTTAAATGGTTTGTTGTAAGCAGAAGAAATAGGGTTTTTATTTATTTGTCAGTCATGTTGTGTAAATAATTTAGTGTTTCACGTGTGTACAAATTTCAGATAATTTAGGAATATGTTTCTGACATATCAGACCATTCCCAACATACTTCCACGTGATTTATTTGTGCGGAACGATCTGTTTTGTCGAATGTTACGATTTCGCTAAAAGGTGCACCTTTTATTCCTACACAAACACCGTAATTTCGGCTGTAATTTAATGCCCTTACGAGTACTCGACTGCAGAATGCGTTCGCCAGTTGCTTTATCATGATCCCGTACAGCTGTTTGCTTTTTATTTCGCCCCTTGTATGCGGCCCGTGCCACTGAATTTTTAATGAACAGAGGGATATACGGGGTGCGCAAATGTATGTACAACTATACAAATTGAGCGTTTTATGATATATTGTTTTTTTTCTAAGAGTTCGCAGCCACCTTGACCACCCTGCAAAGTACAAAGTTTCAATTTTGCTTTTTTTTTTGTTTGAAGAAGTAGGACATTTTTTTATATTTTTTAAAATGTGAGAGTACCCATTTTTTTATATTAATAATGCTAAAGTATTAAAATAAATATAAACCCAATTTCAAGGGTTTATATATAGTTTTTTATTTCTGTACAATGCAGTTGAAAAAATATTCCTTTAAAATGAAATTTTTAATAAGAATTATCTTATGCTATACAGGGTGCTTCAAAATTATAAAGATGATACACTCCTGAACAAAAAAAAATCGGACAAATAATATTGTCTTCAAATTAAATCTTAAACAACTTTTTGTTTTTGTTGGCAGATTTTTATGTATTTGGTCCAGTTGTAGCTTCTTTTAACAATATAGGTTTGATCCAGAAGGCTGTCAGAAATGTTTGCAACCGTTCGGATTCTGCGCACGTCAAATTTGTCGTTCCAACAGTGCCATGTTTGTAACATTATACGATTGTCTGTTGTTCCCAGCAGTAGTTTTAAAATGTTGGAAACTGTTTGAAAAGTTTGCAAACTTTTTCAAACATTACTGACAAATTTCTAACATAACCTTTCTTGTATTGACGTAAAGCAGTATGCACGCCTTGTTTATTTTTTGTTTCAGCAGAAAACTGTTGTCAACATTTCTGACTAATGTTTGTAACAATTTCTGCGTTTTACGATTGTTGCTAACAACACACCTTATTATTTATTATAGGGATTGCAAAAAGTTTTATTGGGTAGGGGAGGCTAAATGTTGCTTTTTGCCCAAATTTTCGAACACCCTGTGGAATAATTTAATGTCATTTTACCAGTGTGCTGGGTTTGAAAGTCCTATCTTTTCTTAAAATGTCTTTTTTATTTAGTGGGTATCTCTATTCTAAAAGAAAAAACAAATTTTTAAAGAAATCAATGCAGTTTAATTGTGATGGTCTAAATATACGCTATATATGTTACGAAAATATTGGGGAAGCTTATGCGAGTAGGAAAAACCAGGTTTGCTTTTTCGTTAACCCTTCCAACCATTTATTAAACGATTGCAGTTTTGTACCTCGTTGGTTAGTCAATGTGACTACCAACTCTCACACTATTATTCTTTTCTTCACATCTGTTGCCGTAATATGTGATCTCCGTAATGAAAATAATCCTGTAAATGCTGCATCTGAAAACCAGATAAGATCTTTAATATTACCGAGAAATAAGAAATTAAATAAATATTTTTGTTTTAGTGACCTAAAACCTCTAACTAGTTTTTACTATGAATAATTTATGTGGTTTATTAATGATACTCAACATTTTTTTCAATTTGGCTGCACCAAAACTAAAGTTTAATTAACTGTGCATCGATTTCAAAGCTATAAATTAGATAAACTGTTATAATAATCAGTTGATTCATGCAACTCACGAGTTATCAGCTATATTAAGTGTAATCTCTAAATTAAGACCTTAAACTATTTTTTGTTCTATTTTAGATGTTTATTTATTTATTGACAGATACACTACAAACATACACTGCATTCTAGTTGAAACTGACAACCCCTCATAACCCTCCTCTTACCAACACAAACGGGATAAAGTTCAAATATGAAAGTCAGTTAATATACCTTTAGAGGGTTTTTAACCGATTTCAAAAAAGAGAAGATTCTCAATTCTCCTGTATGTTTGTGTGAATGTTACGCGGTTACTTCGTTGTTTGTAGACCGATTTTAATTTTTTTTTTAATTTAAGAGTGCACTTACATAAAAAAAACCACGTCAGGATCGCAGGAGAGAAAGGTGCTAGACCTATTTTTTCCTCTCTGCGTTTTTGCCAAAATAAAAGAGATACTAGTACTTAGTGTTTTTAAGCTGTAAATAATATCATTATATAGAGTGATAGCCCTTTATCCCCCTCGAACAAGAAAGTTCCCGTTTTACCCTAAAGGGCGTATTTTTAAAGATATAAGGACTCTTCCAACCCTTCAACTTGGAAATAAAGTGTAGTGGCGCCATCTGTTGTCGAGTATTTGAACTTCATTTAGAACAACGGTTATTTGGGTCTCATATCAACTCCCGAGCGAAGCCGGGAATCATAGCTAGTAACTAAATAAACCAAAACTTTTTATACTTTAATATCATGTGTATCACCCGACTTTTTTAAATTATTTTTAATGTTTTACTGAGTTTTATTATTTTTTTGAAGTCGGTTTAATTTTTTTAATGTTTATTCATTCTCTCGTTAACAGATTTTAGTGTTTTAAAATCGGTGCAGTAGTTTCCGATAATAAAACGCGTGTTCCATTCGTTGCCTCACCACCATACCTTTTTAATTTTTTTAAAAGATCAAACTAAAAGGTGCATAGTTATATCACATATTGGAGTTGTAACGTTGCCAACGTTAATTAATTTAAATTGCCCATAAAGATAAAACGACGCACAAAATTGCAAGCTTTTGCCGTTATTTTTAGCGAATCAATTCATTATGCACAAAATTTTTTGAAACCCGAAAAGAACCCCAATAAAATTTATAGGGCTAGGTATTACTAAAACCTTTTCTGTAAATGTTCCATTCATTTTCTAAAACCATATCCCGTATTTTTACTACGATTTTTAACTTTAGAGAATTTTAGAGAGTTAGGATCATTTAATTTAGTTTGTTAATTTATTTAAATAATTTACCTTTATTTTTCCAAGTTCTTTCATAACCTTCGAAGGTTTCCGAAACCGCCCGAATTATCCATTGAGAACTTTTATGCCATCCTGTACTATGAAATTTTCGCGAAATTTCTCCAAAATTCTAGATCATTCTTCACTCTTCCATATTACTATAAAAGGGCGACAGAAAACTTTTGAATGATTAGTATAGATTCAACTTTTGTGCTGTAAACTTCGAGACATTGACAACTGAAGATTTTGTCGTTGTTACCATAGTTACGTTTCATTGGTTATAAAGGTAAAACGAAGGTACGTGTTTTTATACGAGGTGATTCGGAACAGTATTTTATCAGCATTGTAATGCTTACACGTCTTTATTAAAAAGTTGTACCGTTTTGGTAAAAATGTAATGACCCTAGAACTTATTAACATATATCTAGTTTTATATGTCATATCGTCGGATTATTGATATAGAAATACTTATTATCAGCTTAAGACTGAAAAACACCCTCTTAATCACCAAAATGTCATCTAAAACTTTGGGTAAAATTTGAGCCAAACTCTTGTGGTTTACGAAGGGGATTCTTACCGCAACAAAAGATAGTACGACACAGGATATTAAATTAACACTTGACAGGGAATAAATAATATATGATACGTCCGAAGCCCCCAATTTAAAATTATTTGAATATTGCTCGAACCGTCAGCACTTAGGGCATTAACACCAAAAAGAACAATTTGAATATAGACATTTCTATTGCTAATAAAATTTCGTACACTTAGGTTAACATTTTATGTAAATTTTCAATATTTTGATAAACTTGGCTTTTTACCTTTTTCTTACCTTAATTAATATTTAATAAAATACGTGACTCCAAAATAAATTTATAGTTTATTTTATTCAAATATTAAAGAAAAACACTGGCTTAATATTTCAAAGCGGCACCATTTTTTTCCACTAATAAGTTTAAACGTGTGGGCATTGATGCAATCAGCATTTGTGCATGGTGAACATTGTAATTATTCCAGGTTTCTTCAATTTTATTCCACAAATCATCACTGTTTTGTGGATGGAAATCATTGTTCTTGTTAATTTCCTTTACGATATATCCCCAAACGTTTTCAATTGGATTGATATCAGGGCTTCTTGAGGGCCAAGGAAAAAATGAAATGTTATTTTCCAGTAGCCAGTCCCAAACTCCTTGCTGTATGGACGGGGCAGTTGTCATGCTGGTATATAAAACTTTCTTGTTCAAATATATTGTTTACCGATGGCAGCATACCATTTTGAAGTATGTGTATATAAGCTTGACTATTAAATCTTTCTCGAATACGGTGGCATATGCCTAGCCCTCTGAAAGACATATACCCCCATACATTAACATAAAATCTTCCACTTGTTTTAACATGTTGGGTATATCTTTCTTCGTACCGTGTATTTCGCGGCCTATACACTCTAATCTGCCCGCTTTAGTGAGATTGAAAAATCTTCTCGTCAGTAAATACTACCCTTTCCCAAAAATCCATACCTTGCAGTAAATATTCCAGTGCAAACCCCATTCTTTGCTCTTTATTCATATCGGCCAAAAATGGCTTTTTAGCAGCTACACTGCTTCTCAATTCCGAATTTTTCCCAATACGATTACTTACTGTCCCAGAAAAATTAGTTTGGTTGTGTGCTTCTACAGCTGTCAAATGGATTGTTTCGCAAAAATCCATCAGATCATTGTCTTCATTTTCGTTTGAAATTTTTCTTCTACCACTTTCAGCCCTTCTCTCCAATGATCCTGTATTTTCCCATTTAGTTCTGAGGCTTAGAATAGTGCTTCTTGGTTTTCCAACTCGCTGAGCTATTCTTCCTAGAGAAACACCTTCGAATAGAGTAATTACTCTATCTCTAGTTCATTCATTTTCCAAAATTGGAAAAAGTAAAAAAATATAATTTTGAAATGTGTTTGGAAAGCCCTGCAGTAGGCCATGCAAACAAATAAATTAACAGCGTTTTTGACTGACTAATTATTGTAGTTGTAGTAGTGCTTACGACACGACTATCAAAATTAAATTTTGATAATAAACTTTCATTTTTCAAATTACTATTTTATTGTTTTTTCTGGACGCCACTGAAACTAAAGCCATTGTTTTAGTAACCTAATACCCCGGGTTACATGCACTACCATTTAAATTATTAATTTGCTTCCTAAAGTAAATGAAATGGATCCCATACGTTATTTCCGACTACAACTCAAAACATACATTTAGTTAATTTGCTTTGAACAAGTGCGTGAACAAAAAAAGAATAAACATTGGATAACCTTACTGACAGGGTGCATTGTAGAATATGTCGGATATGGGGATTTTAAAGGTAGTATAGACAAATAAGGTACCAATTAAATAAGAACCAGCGCATCCAGTGCCGTTTAAAAATAGGTAATGGTCATATTTTAATATTGATATAAGGTTTGTTCCAGCAGAATGTTGGAAACATTTTAGCAACAATCGTAAAACGCAGAAATTGTTACAAACGTTAGTCAGAAATGTTGGCAACAGTTTTCTGTTGGAACGAAAAATAAACAAGGCGTGCATACTGCTTATATGACAATACAAGAAAGGTTATGTTAAAAATTTGTCAGTAATGTTTTAAGAAAGTTTGCAAACTTTTCAAACAGTTTCCAACATCTTAAAACTACTGCTGGAACAACAAATAATTATATAATGTTAGAAACATGGCACTGCTGGAACAACAAATTTGACGTGTGCAGAATCCGAACGGTTGCAAACATTTCTGACAGCCTGCTGGAACAAACCTATATAGTAACAAAAATTTAAACTCAAGAAACAAAATTGAAAAAATAGTTCAATGTTTAAAGCTCGATTACATGGAACCGGCTTGTTTTTTTTTGTTTTAACAGGGTGCGGGTTTTGCATAAAAAAATACTGTCAAAAAACTCTTAGTCGCGAAAATGGACCTCTTAATATCAAGGCACTCCGCAAATGGATCGGTGAAACAGCGACGAGTCCAAGATGCGACAAGCTTTCGAAAGTATGTACGCATATATTCGTGTTTGAAGTGGCGACAACCATACAGACAAGAGCTTACGTATAATGGTCAGTTGAGGCGTTGAGAGCCAGAGCGGGCCATCCCACAATTCAAAAATGTACTTTAACGCGTATTTTCAATAGTATAAAACTTATTTATTAGATCTAAAGGGGACTTAATAAGCTACCACTATCCTATATTAATTCTAAGCCTACTTTGGATCTAATAGATAAGTTTTATACCATTAAAAATACTCCTTAAAGTACATTTTTTTAATTGTAAGATGGTCCGCTCTGGATCTCAACGCCTCAATTTTAACTACATTCTCAGCCAATGAAATGTCGATAGGAGAGCGCCGATGTTCTCCGAACCCGACCGTGACTGGGCAAAAACTTCCCCTTTAGATTATCCAAACGGATCAAAGAGTGCCCTAATAAAGCCCTCTAAGACCCCGGATAGGTTGACTTTTTTGCTATTTCATTCCAAGCTCTTTCTGTATAATCTTTTCACAAATATTTTTTAAAAGTATAATTATAAAGTCTAGGACGATTTTCAACCTCCTCCACAAATCTAATATTAAACAAATCCATCTTTGGTTAGTTTTTTAATAGTAATTTTTGTTGTAACACTAATATTCGCGTGAAAAAACCAGACACAATCATATGAATCACACACTGTAAACAAAATACAAAACAGCCAGTATTGCATTTGTTTATTAAAGGACGCGGATTGCTGAGATCGGACACGCTAATATGCCTACGGGCTGTCGAAGCCGGTAAAAATCGCGTTTTCGTCGCTGTTTCACGTACCCATGTGCGGAGAGCCTAAGGGCTCAAACCTTCACGATATTTTTTTGTCACCTTGAATAACATTTTTGTTATATTTATTTGCCATTGTTCCTAATTAGATTATGTAATTTTTTATTAAAGTGGTTAATAAATATTGTATTATTATTATTTAAAAAAATCGAATTTTTAGCCCTGTTTAATACACATACCCTTGCAGTTAGTGTTGGGTCAAGGGTAAATACCCAGTGGGTAGGTAAATAAAAAATGGGTATTTACCCGGATATTTACCCAAATTATATTTACCTACCCAAAAACTGGGTATTTAAAAAAAAAAATACTGTTTTTACATCTGACAGATTAGGTTAATGGTTCTATACATTTATATGGGAGAAAAATACCAAAATCAGTCCACTACTATGGTGGAGGGGCTTGGGAGGATCTAATCTACTGGCGGATGTTTTAATAAGAATCTTGAGTGCACTAGTAACTCCTGTAGCAACAGAGAGGATATGAAGGACAATTAGCTGGATCCGCTCCGTAAAACGAAATAAATTAACAACTGAAAGAGGATTAATAACTGCATTTATTTCTTACAATTGGAAACTAAAAACAAACAAAAGATACTGTTTTGTCCCCCACTCTGCCTAAGCCTAATCGTAACTCCACTAATCAAAGAAGTACCTACACATGCTAATCAGTTAGAACAAAAACAAAATAGAAGATACTGAAAGTGATATGGATACGGAACAAGATAAGGTTCAAAAAAATATTTCTGAAAAGAGTTTATAACATATTAAAACCATAGTAATTTATTCGGAAAGCTAGGCAGCCATCAGGGCGGTCAGTTCATGCAAGATCAACTCTAAGCTGATGTAGGACTGCGTAACCGCCCTGGAAGAGGTGGGTGCGTCCAACAAGATAACTATTGCCTGGGTATCAGGCCATGAGGGCCATCAGGGCAATGAGAAAGCCGATAAACTGGCAAAAGAGGGTGCTGGCCGAGAGTGCGTCAACTAACAGGTCATTACAGACTGAATAAACTCCTGGAAACAATAGGCCTGGCAGAAGAAAACCTATGCAGGTTCTGCCAGGAAGAAGAAGAAACCGCAGAACACATATTGTGCTACTGTGAAGCCCTTTGTCGTCTGCAGCAAGGCTGGGTGAGGAAAAACCTAAAGCAGCAACATTTACAAAGGAGCCAGTTTCAAGCTTGGGAGTCTGATTAAAAAGACCGGCTTGGATAGTGTGCTCTAACATAGGAATGAAGGATACACAATAAACCTGAGCAGGTTGCAGGGGTTAGATTACAATCCACCTTCAAGCTAATCTAATCTAAACCAATTAAACATATTAAACGCTTTAAAAAGTATGTTCTTTGTCTTTCAATTTACAAAAATTAATATACCCACATAAATACCCACTTTGGGTATTTATTGGGTAAATACCCAAGGGTATTTACCCTCAAAAAATAAATACCCACTACTTGCAGTTCATAACAGATTTAACGATGCAAGTTAACTCACATTGTTTTTTCTAGATAAGAATACTTACTATAATTTTCAATTACAAAAATGTTTTTTTTTCCCAAATATGGTTAATAAACCAGAACTAAGTATTATCTCTATTTTACACAAAAGTGATTTGTGCAATGCACGTTTTTAGTCAGTTTATAGTGTAAACTATAACTAGCCACCCCCTTTCCAAAAATAAACCTAAAATTTTAAAAACTAAGTAAGTTGCCTAGCATTGTTTAAAAAACTTGAAACCTAATTAAAAAGCTGAATGAAAAATTTCTAAAAAAATTACAAAAAAACTTTAATAAGACACACACCTTGTTACACAATTTACAAAATAATTAGCACTTTTCAAAATTTTTGTATTAGTTCCGTATTAGTAGTGTTGCACACTGTATAAAAAGCTTTGTTTTAGAGTCAAAGAACTGTTAATAGGAGACAAAACCGAAGAAAGAGAAACGAAAATTGTTTCGGAAATTATTGTTCCACTTTGGTGGCATCTCCGCATTGTAATAATAGTCCTCGTAATAATTCCTATCTTGATGGGATAATTGATAGTGACGGGCACTTAAAATATAAAATAGGCAGCAATTTATACTTCTTTTTTACTTGTTTCTAATAAAAGAAGTATTTGTAATCGTAACACAAAAACATTTTTAGGTATTCTTGTGTGTTAACACTACAATTAGGAATTTTTCTGTTGTTCCTTCATTTGCATACTTTTTTACATTATTTAATTATAAATAAAGTAAATGAATAGTAAAAATTTAGTTAATACACGGAATCGAAATATTAGAGACAAAAGCAACACTATAAATATGCACACTTATACCTATAACGAGAGAAAATACGTCAGTAATCAAAAAAAGGTCAAAAACACGGCTTAAAAGCATACTTACGTATAGGGGCACAATTAGAGGGATGCTAGCCCCCTTCCCCAAAATTATTGAGAATTTATAACATATTAGTGTTTTTCGGCAAATATCACTACATAGTATAAAGCAAAGTCGCTTCCCGCGTCTGTCCCTGTCTGTATGTATGTATGTATGCCTAGATCTTTAAAACTACTCAACGAATTTTAATGCAGTTTTTTTAATAGATAGAGTGATTCAAGAGAAAGGTTTATATGTATAATATCATGCTTAATATACTAACCAGAACCACCGATAATTTCAAGATTTCTAATGTGAAGTCGTAAATAAACACTTTTTTGCGGGAAGGGGAATTGTTCTACTACGAATTTACGCGTGCGCAGGCAAAAACTAGTATTCTATTAACTGAGACCTAGCCCCCCCCACAAACCACCGGCTAGTTGCGTCACTGCTTACGTAACGTAATTTAAAATGCTTTATTAAAACCACCCAAATCATTATTGTTCAAGGTTTGTATCCTAACCTAACAGGTATCAAACAGACGCCTAACAGTTTTTTACAAAATCAAATTTTATGGTTATAAATTTTCTTTTCTAATTTTGACGTACCAAAGTCGGGATACGTTACCGATCGCGATAAGGATACGTGTGCAGTATTGATAAGTTTAACGTAACGAATTGAAACTAACGTATCGCTTCTGCGCAAGCGCATTACGATGCGGATGGGGATACGTGATGTTTTTTTTTACTGCTTTTTGTTTATTTTTTTCCTGACAATATCTCAAAAATTAGTTTAAAAAATATTGCGTTCAGGTTAAAATTAACTTTTATTTTATTTCCAAAAACACACTTTTGCTAAATATTTATTAAAAACTTCATAACAAGACAATGGGATATTCCGTTTAAACGCCTGTATCGAATACTTTTGAACCCCTTTGGGGCACTATAACTTTTTTTTGCTTGCTCTTGCTGTTAGTATGGGGTTATTTTAAAGATTTTTTATATTTAATTGGATAATTACAATAAAATATACAAATTTGGCAGCGTTCAGCTTATGATAAATGTTTAAGTAGTTGTCATCGTGGATTTAATTAAATAATATGTAAAAAAACAATGTAGAAAAATCGGTACTGTTGTGTCATCATTTAGATCTAAATAACCAAGAACATACGTTTTATCGTTTTTCATAAAATTG
>JACEGR010004722.1:0-83237 GCA_014170235.1 Listronotus bonariensis | reverse complement strand
ACATGTATTACCCTTAATAAAAAACACTTAGAATTGCCCATAGAATTTTAAAATATAATTATAAATATGGCGTTTCATTTAAAAAATGCAACATTGATAGACTTATTCTTTTGTTTTTAATGAAATTGTTTTTTAATACGATTTTCAGATTTCCCGAGCTAAAATACATCTATTAGCTATTTTATTTCTTTTAATATGGGGAAAGTCAAC
Source organism: Listronotus bonariensis (assembly GCA_014170235.1). NCBI lineage: Eukaryota > Metazoa > Arthropoda > Insecta > Coleoptera > Curculionidae > Listronotus > Listronotus bonariensis. Next base: position 83,027 of record JACEGR010004722.1, on the reverse strand, counting down.
AAACATACCATTTTTTCTCCTTACTGGAATACCCTGTACTTAACCAGGTATAAGGTATCCTCCGGTCTAATCGTTTGCATCCCTGTGGTAAATCCCGAAATCCCCCTTGGGCTCCCCTACTATAATAAAAGCGTGTTGAACCAATTAATATTATACCTTAAATTATTTAAAACATTTAAAACTACAAAGATTGTTTCAACCCTTTTTATTACAATCTGATTCACGCTCCTTCCACTACAATGCTTATTTAGCCAATTTCCTATTTGTCCACTTGGTTATATCACCTTGGATATCTTGACCATTGTATTTAACTAATTATATCAATTAGCCAGGAACTTCATGTTCTATATCCGTAAATTACTGTCTAATAATTAATTGTTACATTGTCAGTGCCTGTAATTTGTGGTTACAGTAATTTCCTTGTTAGGTCTTGTATCTAAATTTAAAATCACAATATGTTGTAACTCATTATGATTATCTTGTGGCCTTATTCAACTATCATAGTAAAATAAGGCCCCAGAGTTTTTTTTTGTTTTAAAGAAATTTTTAATATTTCTTATCCCTATAAATCTTTGGTTTATTAGTTATATTTATTTGCCTTTCTCCTGGGCTCATATTTTATTAACCTGTGCTCTACATGTTCTTTAGACACTGGTCATAGTATGTTCTGCCAAGCAGCACATAATTATTCTTTTATTGACTTTTATATGCTATAACCTACTCCAGCGGGCCTTATTAGCCGCTGGACACAATTTTAAAAACGACTAATTTACTACAAAACAACTTTTTTCGAAAGTTTTAAACAGCAATAACTACAATTTCACAAAAGAAATTAGAGAATTATTGCACGTTGCCTTATTAAGCTCGGGAATTATTAATACCGGCCTTATTTAAATAGGGCTTGTACCCATAATTTAGAGTTATTGCAAATCATGTTAATAGTGCCATTAACCTAAAAATAGGGAAACAAATTTAAGTAGATTTTTTTATTGTTTGGTGTTGTAGGGTTTTGTTTAACACAATTAAAGAAATACATTTGAAAAAGCAAGGTTTTAACTATTTTTACTTCTCAAAACTTTTCAAATTTTGTGCTCGGTAGCCGTTCGGTTTACACGAACAGTTCCGAAGTTAAAATAAGACCAAAATAAGGCACGACCCAAAACCGACATAAATAAAGCCAGACACTATTCTTATTAAGGGATCCCTTATCCTACCACGCATCTGCGCATGCTCAGATGTCAAAATAAGGCCGGCATTATTAGTGCCTGGCCTTATTTCACTATTGCAATATTTCTCTATTATTAGCCTATTTTTAACTAATAATAAAATTCAAATACTTATACTTTTCTTTCGCGCGTTTAGTAAAAAGGCTACCGACGTCATCATTACCTACGCGAAATCTTCTGTAACTTTCTTTCAATCGCGGTTTTGAGGGCTTCGTACCGTTACCTAGGAAGTAGGCATTTTAAATATTTGATATAAAAAAATTAAGACCATTTTAAATACGGGATAAAGGAATAACAGGAGATTTTGCTCAGAAAATAATGGCGTCGGTGGCCTCTTTAGTAAACGCGCGAAAGAGAAGTATAAGTATTTGAATTTTATTATTAGTTAAAAATAGGCTAATAATTCTTTTGTGAAATTGTAGTTATTGCTGTTTAAAACTTGCGAAAAAAGTTGTTTTGTAGTAAATTAGTCGTTTTAGTGAAAAGAAGGCAGCACGTAAGCCTGCGCTTACTTCCTGTAAAGTGATATTGGTCTTACGCATGTATATGGAACATGTTTAAACCTGAACCTATATATTCTGTCGTGAGTTTTTAAATGTGGGCCTTTTTTAACCCTAAGCCTTTTATGCCTTAAGTCCCTAGTAGGTAAACAATGACTAATGATATACCCTGTTTGTCTTATTTCTGTTTTTAAAAAGATCTTTGCAAAGCATATTTTAATCTTTTTTAGGGTTTTTTACATAAAGAAAAACATAAACCTTTATAATATCACTTCTGCATTCATGCAGATGGACTGGCGTCTATGGCCGGCCACAAACATCCTACTTTTGATCGGACGATCGGACACGATTATCTGAGGTTGACTGATAATATCTTTGACGTGACGTCCGATCCGTTTTCGAATGTACCTATGCGTCGTGCTCATTAAAACCTATTACACTGATGGTCAACGCGATTTCTTGGTCTGACTTCTACATATTAAATTTTAGTTTCTCCTACGCTGAAACTAAGAAAAATATATATTTTTCTTATTAAAGTTTGCTTTTGCAAAAATTAGAGCAATTTTTCAAGTTTTTGGTAAATAGCAATGAATTTTATACAGGGTGTAATTTAGTTCCTTGGCTTGTTTTAGGTAGAAAAGTTCTTATGAACATTTGTCCTTAACCCTTTAACTTTTATGCTATAAGGTGTTAAATTTTTAAGACAAAAATGGTTTTTTTATTATAACTTTAAAACTGTTTAAAATATTTTTATGTTTAACATGCACCTACTAAGCACCAATAGTAATTTTTTAGTTTTTTTTTATTATATTGACCAGTGGCGGCCGAACGGGATGTATACTGGAGACTTTTTTAAAAATGTATAGTACGGCACTGGTTTTTTTTAAATAAATATATTTTTTAAAATATCCATTTATTTTTCAGGAATATTAATTCTTTGACCTTTTTCTCGAATGCACCATTATCGAGGAAAAAATTAAAACCGTTTTTAGGCATTTGTGGTATAACGAAATTATTTTGAACTAGTATGGTGATGCCCTATTTTTAGTTATTTTTCTTACGCAAAAACGGTGCATCGGAGGTGCAAGTGGTTAAATTTGTTGCAAAATAAATGGTGATTTTATTTATTTTTTCTGAAATACTTTAATATACTTTTTTTTGTATTTGTTTTATATTAAATATGCTTTTTGTAAACCAGGAATTAGACGACGTGGACCCTCTAGACCCCAACATTCCATAATCACGTGAGAAGGGGTTTCATCCCCATTTACGCACCACCTACAGATACGCGGCCAGACCTAATCTGGCTAGATGCTTTTAGTATACCAGTGTCCAGATACCAGGCCTGTAATAGTCCTTAACTAAGTTATACTTATGCCCAGTAGTCTGGATGCAAAGTCTTGAGAGGGACCCCTAAGCATTACCCTGGTATAGATTATCTTTGCTTCCGATGACCATAGTTCCTTTGGTCCAATCCTTGGCCCATCGCTTGAGGACCCCACCGGACATGCCCGGAGGGCAGGGTACTACCAGGTTCGGGTTATTGATACCCGCTACCGCCAGCTTATCCGCTGCCTCGTTTTCTTTGATACCAGTGTATCCCATACCAAATTGACCGTATTGGACTCTGCTAATGTATTGAGAGTCTCTATACAGACACACACTGTCCTAAAAACAAATAATTTTAGAAAACTTGTACAGCAAATTTAAAAATGTAGTTGTAATATTACAATGAGACGATTAAGTTTAACCATTTTTTATTATTCGTGCCAGACCACTACCAACTCCTCACTATATTTGTGCCTTTGGAGAGTAATGTAATGGACTTTATAATCACAAACCTTTTAAAATATTCTAAGAAGGGTTCCTTTTTACGAGCCTACCACGAATATTCATACCGCTATATATGGAAGCGAAGCTATAACCCAGCCTATCATTGTCAAATGTTTCACGTAGCGTCCCACTAGTGACAGCGATAAATATGGCGTAGTGACAGCGAGCAAGCCAATGCGCTACCACAAGCCTAAATCACCATCTGTAAGTGTTGTCTATTAATGAATGTCGCCTTGAGGGACACCCAATTATTTGAAATTGAATTTTTATTAATTAGGCCCTATTACCCGCATCTACCTTAATCATAATAGGTTTTTATAAACTGATAAATTTTAATTTTTAATATACACAGCATAGTTCATAATGGCATACACAAATTTGTTAATATTCAGGTAATTATTTTTGCAAAAACAATGAAGCACGCGAAGATATCATAATATTTAGACAGGTATTTATTATTTTTTGCAATTTGATTTGAATGATTTTTTAACGCATAAATGGTAAAAAAGATACGTATCTAAAAGCAACTTAAAGTGAAAAACTAAATTTCTTTCTGAACATCAAAACAATCTGAACAAATATGATTTTTGCCAAGCGTTTGCTGAACCCTTCCGCTCCATTTACCAGGTCACATTGGGTTTATGGCGGCAAGCGGATTCTTTATGCTCAAACATAACATTGAATCAAGGTAACTTGAACTTTATATGCTGTAAATATTACGACAGGTATGTTTATTTGAAGTGTCGTGCTTTGTTTTTACTTTTTTTACAAATTTATTTTGGCATTCTAAAAAAGATATACTTTATTTTATCCAGCTAGAGGAACGTAAGAACAATAATAAAAATAACAACTAGAAATTGGGTCTATTGATAGAAATCCAATCTAAGTTAAGGTATCATCTAAATATGAATTTAGTTGGTACTTTAACTTAAACTAAGTAAGAAAAAGTAGCTATACTATTAAAAAATTATAAAATAATAATAAAATAAAAGATTACGAGAACACAAAAGTTAAAATATACATTGTAAAGGCTGACAAAACTATGCTTTTTATTTTAAAAAGTGCAAGTTTTATATCTCAGAGAAAAAGTACTGCAATAAATATTGGATTATACCCTTCCATTGCGAACATACTTGTTTACTTCTTTCTGTTAAGATATTTTTCTATTTATCATATTATCTAAGCCACAGAAAATAATAGTTATTTATTATACAAGGGAAAGAAGCTTTAGATTTAAGCTTGAGGTTTTGTTGTCTTTCGACGCGAAGTGAAGGGAAACAATAAACTGAAAGCTAAAATCTAAAAATTTTTTCCGTGTATAATACACGACTTATTATTTTTAAAAAAATGTACTTAAATTTAGAAAATTAATCCAGTAAACTTTCAAGTTTTAAATTGGTCGACTGGTATATTTAAAACACAATTAGACCTTCCATTACTAAAGAAACCCTTAAGAAAATTATTTAGTATCTGTCAATGCAAGTTTGAAATTTGACGGATTAAAATTAATAAGTTGAAACAAAAAGTGACGTTAAGTGGTTATTTGGAATATTAGAAAGTTAAAAAATTATCTGACTGGACTCCTCATGTAAGGGAAATATACAGTGCTTGTCTTAAGTAAGAACCCCCCTCCTAACCAGAACTTTAGTAAAACAACATAGACCAAATTTTAGACAAGAATTGACAGATATAAATTAAATTTAAAGGGGGTCTTTTGGCACATCATTTTAAATCTCCTGGCAAGTTCTTTATAAGACCAGAATATAAAGTAGGTACCTTTACCTCCCAAAAAATGGCGGTATTTTAAAAATTACTTGAAAATCTAACTCGGATGGTTATATCTCCAAAACTAATATAGGTAATTATATCTTATGTGATATTTTTTTAAAGGTCTTTTAAATATCTTTCTTATGTTAATATAATATACAGGGTGCGTCATTAAAAAATGTATACTTGTTGTCCTACCCTGTATAGTATCACCAATATCACCATTAAATAAATCTTTAAAAGAGCATTAAAAAATGAGAAGCGAATTAAACTAAGCATTAAAAACCACATTTTTTTCCTTAATCATTTTTATACCTGCAGCAGTTTTTGAGATGCCTGTACAAAAATTAAAAAAAAATACCCTGTATGGGACGATACACCACCAAACCTATTTAGGTTTACCAAGAAACTTTTCTGAATTTTTCGTTTGTTTTAATGCCCTAGTTTATAAAGTTACTAAAACCTACCCTTAATATGTAACTTTTTGCGTTATATCTCTTTTTCTGTAACAAAGGAAATTTGTCACTGCCACAGCAGCGATAAAGATCACACATCGGTGTCCAGTAAACAAATTGAATCGTATACTGCCAACTGCTGGAGATTGAAGTGATAAATAAAAGTTTCTTTTCAATATACTAGTCAATAAATCTTTTATTTTCTATTTTTACTATCCCGGGTCAATCTAAAAATAATATTGAAAGTAACACAAAGTAAACACAAAAGCTTTAAAAATAATGTTATACTTTTTACTTTACAGTAAAAAAATATTAAAGAAAACAATTTTATACAAAATTAATTAAATAATTAAAGTTTAAGCAAAGCCATAACTAAAGATATTTTTTGTGTTGGTTCGGTGAATTTATTTAAGAGATGTTATTTATTTGGTTACACGCCAAGTCAAATCAAAAAACCAAAAAAATCAAAAATCGACGTTCCGGTATCAAATCTGCTACCCTTGTCAAAAGCCACAGACTTTTGTGCAAGTTTTATGTTATATTTAATTTAAGAAAATAGACTTTTTGGCCTTATTATTCTGTCTTACTTTTTTAAAAAGAGCACCTAAATATATAGCCTTTAAATACATAAGACATATAGAAAAATATTATATTTGTCAATATTTTTTATAATTTTGTGATAAAAAAGTTGACAAATATTAAATTAAATTAGTTTAACATCTACTTTTTTACTAATTTTATTTATTAAGATTTTTTTCTTAATTATACTTCTTGGGTGATCCAGGAACATAAAACTAAGTGATTTTTTTTATTTTCAAGCAAATAGGAACTAATACAAGAAAACAAATATGTGTAATTTAAAAAATATGGAATATTACACAATGCTTAACCAACTTAGTTTATGTATCCTAAAAGTTTATTAGACCCTTACTGCTCGGTCATTTCATTATCCGACATTTAAATGTAGTAATTACATGTAATAAAATAATAAAAAATAAATAAAATAAGTTTTTATACGTCTACATTCTAATATTTATACTTTATAATAGTTTTGTTTCTTTAAAAATTATATTTTAAAAGCCATGAGAAAGGTTTAAATTGTCATCGCGGGTACAACAAATTTGGCCCTATCTTCTCAGATCATAGACAAAAAACGCATAAATCTGTTAATTGTAATACATTAAATATGTTATGCCTAAAAATATTTTGTAAGGTATTTAGGTAACAAAGTACAAAATATAAAATCCGTGAACAAAAAAAAACATTTAAGTAACAAAAATTATTCAGAGTGCAACTAATTTAAGTGAACATAAACATAAATTTAGTTTATATAGGGATAAAATAGGAGATTAAATCATATTTATTACGAACTGTTATACTTTTGATGTCAGTTATATTATTTATTTATTTTTCAAATACGTCAATATTCGTCGAAAATGCTAGTTCCAACAACACCTGTTTTGCGTCCAGTGTTTCAGGTATGATTTTACAATTTGTACCAATTCTTTGAATTGTTATATTTTTAAACGTGCCAAAAATAGATATAAAACAAAAATAAAATATTTTTAAGTTCGCTTTTATTAATAAATTATATTTACACACGTCAGTCTAAACATAATCAGTCCTCTGTTTACCAAGCCTGGACAACGGGAGAATGGGCAGCGTAAGCGTAGGAAGCTGGGGCAGCGTAAGCGTAGGAAGCTGGCGCAGCGTAGCTGTAAGTTGCTGGAGCTACGAGGGTCTTAGCGTATACTGGGCTGCTGACTACATCAGTTCTGTAACTGGAGCTGACAGCGGCAGGAGCGGCGTAAGCTACTGGAGCTGCTACATAGGATTTTTTGAACAACTGGAGCAGCGTAGGCTACAGCGGGAGCAGCGTAAGCTACAGCAGCAGGTTTGCTGATGACGTCTTCCCTGTAAGTGTGACTGACTGCGGCAGGAGATACTACAGTTTTGGTTACAACTGGAGCTGCTACAGCAACGGGTTCAGCTACAACGGTTTTAGCTACAACTGGGGCAGCAGCATAGGCTACAACGCTGGGTTTGCTAATAACATCTTCCCTGTAGGTGCTGCTGACGGCGGCTGGAGATACGTAGGTTTTGGCGATAAGGGGAGCAGCCACTTCTACAGCTCCGTGATATAAACCTGGTTTGGCCACGGCAACGGCAACGAGAGCAGACAACACCACCAATTTGAACATTTTGATTGTTTTATTAGGTCTGTGTTGCGAGTCTAAAGACTAACTGATTGAGACTGATATTTTTTTAAACTGTGGTATCTCCTTTTATACCCAACAATATTTTACGTAAACAATCATACCCACAAAACGCATAAACTTTGTTGATCTTGAAAGACCAACCTTGACAATCATTTAACAGGATCAACAATTTAGTATCGATGACGTAGGTCATTGAAACCAATTTTTAAAAACCGTATAGTTGTGCGAGGTACCTGATTTATGAATTTGATAATTGTGTATCCTTTAGATACTATAATGTAAAACTAAAAATATATACAGGGTGTCCAGAAAGATGAAGTCAAAAATGATAGAGATGATAGAGTGAGCCAAAGTAATATTAGTACTTTATATTATAAACAAGTTCTAACGCGCTTTGTTAGGGATATATTGACCTTTAAAGATGGAATAAAAAAAAACTTGTGTTAATTATAACTATTAAACTGTTGCCACAGAACAAATGATATTTGGACTACTAAATAACCTTAAAGTAATGCTTCTTTTCATAATGAAAATGTTCAGTATGTTGGAATTATACAGGCTGCAACGATTTTTTTTTCATTTAATATATGCATTTTAAGACTGATGACAAATTTGACATTTTGCTTTGACCGGCTGACCGCCTAATTCCTTCATCATTTTTGTACAAATAAGGAATGCATTATTTAAATTGATATCTTGGACCGTTTTTCATAGAGTCGTATATTAAGTCAAGACATACCAGCATGTATGTAACTAATAAAAAATTAATTATTCCAGATATTTTTTAAAATATGGTAAAATTCCTAAAAACAGTATTTAACTGTATTATAAAGTTTGAGGGCTCACAAATATCGTTTTTAATAATTTTGCCACATTTTAATAATGTTATTATAAAAACGGAATTTTCTATTAAATAAATAATGCTGGTGTGTCTGGATTTAAAATTCGATTTTATCAAAGACAATTGTAGACCATTTTATAAAAAATGGTCCAAGATATCGATTTAAATAAAGTATACCTTATTTGTACAAAAATAAAGGAATTAAATGCATATTGTTATCGTAAAATTAAATAAGTTTATTTTTTAGATTTATTAAATTTAAACTAAATTTGATAACTTAGAGCACTCTCTCGAACAAGGAGTACTTTTTTATAATATCTGAATACCGAAAAATCATTATGTGTTATCCGGTACATGTTACATTAAGTCAAATTCGGAACCGATAAACTGTTACCTACTACCTGCAATTTGTCTATACTTTAATGCGATAATTTACAATAATGCGTAAACATAGAAATCTATGATTTAAGGAAACGTCATTTAAAAATAATTTTTAATAAAAATGAAACCCATTTTAAACAAACTGAAATATAGTTTTTCTCCACAGATCGCGGCACTGTTCGGCGGCCTTACTTATACGTATACGTATACGTCTTCATTTGCATCTAATATATTTTATTTATGCTTTTAGCCCCATTAATTTATCCAATATTACCCATAATTATTAACAGTTGTATTTTATCCTTGACTTGTTCCCACCTATAAATATTGACCAAATTTTTTTTTTGGGTGTTCTACAACTGTTACAAATTTTGTCAATTTTCTTAATTCGCTTAATTTGGAAATAAAGAAAATAAAATATTGATATGTGCCACTATTTCTAAAATAATTTCATTAAGGAGAAACATATTTAAGAGACTATTTTTTTTATTTCCGTCTTGCTAGTGTGGTTTTAAACGCACATTTTTACTTTAAAAATACATTTAAATTATTTGTACTGACCTTTAAAATAAAACACCCTTTATATGCCTTACTTACTACTTTTATTGTACTTATGTATATTAAAATTTGTATGTATATTAAAGAAAGCAATAAACATTAATAATTACCTTGCTGTTGGCAAATTGGATTTATATTTGCCAAAAATATAACTTCTGGTTAAAATTAATTAATTCGTCATTGTGATCTCATTTAGGTAGATTTCACGGTCAACAATAAGTTCACATTTCGTGTAGACCAGATTCCGGTGTTACCCGTTTTATTTCCTTTAATCTTAACAAACAGTGGCCAAATGTAAATAAATTACTTTTTTTTATTCTTAAAATATTTTAAAACAAACACATTAAATAAAATTTTCTGTTTTTGTTCGAAAATTTTACACCAGCATTTTTTAACTTTTTATGGTGTTTTGTTATAACAACTAAAAAACTTTCGAAAATTTTTCTCCTGCTTGAAATACATAAACTGATACTGGAAATTGTTGGATACGTATATGAATAGTGCTGCAAGTTTTTAATAAGTTAACATTAAACAAACTAAGCTTCCGACGCAAAAGCACTCTAGCCACCAAAAACTATACGCGCATTTAATGCTGACGTCACGACGCAGGCAAGGAATCCAAACAATAGATTTTTATTATTCGGAATTTTGTGTGTTTTAAAGTGTTTGTGACTAGTGTAGGCTACTTGTGACACTCTGACTATAAATTTTCGAGATTATTTGTGATATTCATCCACCTAACCTAACTATGTGAACAAAAGTATAATTTTTACAAACTTTCATTCATGATATTAATGCTGAAAGGTTCCTCGTAATCCATTTTGATAAAACTAATATAAATTATCTTAAATAGTCCTACTAATGTAACAAAAATAAAAATATAAATTATATTTTCCATAGAAACATTTGTTTGTTTTATGGAGAGGAGAGGGGCTAGAGGGGTTTGTTTGGATTCCACACAAAGCCTTGAAAATATGCCTCTAGAGTCAGCCTTTACGGCAGTGTGAAAAAGCGCATGAGAAAGAAATATGACAAGAGTATAATCTATCGCTTTTGGTCCTGCTGACCAGTATGATTATGCAGAGCTAAAGTTTATTGCTTTTTAAGCATGCAATTGTTTTCACAGCTAAGCGGTAAGACTGGTAATGGTATTTCTTGAGGGTTAGAAAAACGTCAGTGTCGTCTGACGTCACACTAAGTGCGCGTATATCGTCGGGGATAGTGCTGATCTGCGTAACTAGCATTGGATAATTCCGCGTATCTGACACATGTTGCTAATTATCAATTTCGCCGGAATTCTACGCAAGATCCTGATTGGGAGCCAGAATAGATAATTTATGGTAAAAATACAGAAAAAACATTATTTACTACCCTAAATAATAAGTAAAATAAGAGTATTAAAAGGTTTTGACCTTCCTGTGTAAAATTTGAGAAAACGCAGATACGCGGTCTTTACCTATAAGATTAATTGTTATTGCACTATCCCCGAGATATATCAGTTATTTTTAAAAATGGACCTCTGTAAGCCGTGGGATTAGGGGTAGACCGAATTAGGTGCGTCCTTACATTACTTAAATCACAGTCAAGGCCGTACACAGAAAGTGATTTGGGGGGGCAAAAAGAACTTTAGGTAAGTAAACAAAGCGATTTGGACGCCACCAGCAAACCACCCATCTTTCTTGGGCTTTGCGTACGGCTCTGATTACAATTGTCAAAGATATAAGCCAACCGTCCAACAAAACTTGAGGCAACTTTGCATAAACCCTATACATTTGTTAAAATTTTTAGCAAAAACCAGAAAACAATAGCAGTCAGTAGTTGATAAATATGTAATAAAAAAATATATTTGTAAAGAAATTAAAGGCATTTTATTTTAATAACAGACTTTTAACATGATTTTATGAGAATAGAGAGCAGAGTGACGAAGACTTAAAAACTACTTCTCAAAAGGTAAATAAAAATATGTTATTTCATTTACTTTTTTTTTCATATAAAAAAATTATAGAAACAAAGGTTATTAAAATATTTTGCAAAAACCCTGAAAAATAAATTAAAAATGGGCATATTTTAAAAACGAAAAAAAAATATTATGATACCCAATAGTAAAATATGTCTTAGAATATAAAAATATATAACAAAGGTAAACATTTTTTTAAGCCATGTAAATATAAAAGCTTTTTTAATACCCTCAGTGGCACAACTAGCCTCTGGTTTTTGGGGGACCATACGCCCCTGTTTTAGAGTATATTGGCCAAAAAACACTAATATACTTTAAATGTTAAATAATTTTGGGTGGCTAATTGCCGTCTTGGGGGGCTAAGGCCCCCTAATTGCGCCCCTGACTTCCCTTAAAAGTAAAGATTTAATGATAAATAGAGCTTTTGCTAAGAATGCCTTAATTGTCATAGGCTTTTAAGTTTAGTTTATTAAGTTAAATTATTGCTCCCGTTTAGAATGGCTAAATTAATGGTTACAAACGCGGAAGTGTTAGGTACGTAGAAAATTAAAGGACCAATAAAACAGGATGTTACGTTATTATTAAATATTTTAATTGGCTGCTAGTGCTCTATTAGCCCTAAATTATGTAAATGTAACGAAAATCATTCCTTCGCTCAAATATACGTTTAGTGATACCTCTATATAAAATTTTACCAGACCTCTATATCTAAGACTTTGTAGAAGTAAAGATAGAGAGGGCATTTAAAAACCACACTATAGGTAAAAATTAATTTTAATTTAATTAATTAATTAATAGCTAAATTTTAAACGCTTTTAACTGGGGCTGAATTAGCTTTGTCGGGGCCCCTGGGCAATGTGATTTGCAGGGCCTTATTACGCAGGGCCAGATCAAGGTCTTTAGGTAGAAACGAATTGATTTGGCAGTGCTTTTACGTTTTTTTAACTTCATAATATACATGTTTTCTAACATAACATACAGGATGATCATTTTTAAGTTGGCACTATTGCTAAATTCTTTATTATTGGAGATACGAAGGCGGTTAAATTAGTAAAGTTGTAGTATTTTTTTCGCTTACCAACGTGCTGCCAAAAAACGAACAATTAAGCATCGGGTTTTCAATTTATATCAAAAATATACTTTTTTAAATGGAACACCCTGTATATTATTTTACCATTCGAGAGAACTATCATGGAGCATTAAAAAAGTCCTCATATGTTATATTCAATTTTTAATAGTTTCGAAAATATGGCCATCCTCGGGAATTTGATAGTAACATGGCATTTTAAAAATAGAACACCCTATATATTACCTCACCTTAAAAAAATATTTTAAAAAACTTAAAAAAACACATTTGATATGTCTATCCTTTATTGTTTTGAAAATATTGTCATCCAAATCTAAAAATTGTAGATATTATAGTTATTTTATTTCCGACGCCGACGTAGCTTGGAGCTGTAGAGATAATTAAAATGTAACATAATTTTCAGATTTGGATGACCATATTTTTAAAACTATAAGAGATAGACATATTAAATAATATATTTTTAAAATAGCTATTTAATAGTGATGCAATAACAGGGTGTTTATTTAAAAAATTGCCAGTTTACTATTAAATTCCTGAAAATGGCGTGATTATTAAAAATTAAATAAAACACATGAGGAATATTTTAAAAGCTTATTGATAAATCTTTCAAATAAGTATTTAATATACAGGGTGTTTCATTAAAAAAGTATATTTTTGCAACAAATCAAAAACCCGAGGTTAAATTGTTTTTTGTTGGCAGCACGTTAATAAGCGAAAAAATTATACAACTTTACTAATTTAACCAACTTTAATTCTTACTTGACTAAAAAATGGTATTTTTTTTCTCGATGCGCGGGTCTCCTAGCCAATGCAGGTCCCCTGGGCTATTGCGTACACTGCCTTATTTAAGGCATTTAAGCAGGGTAAGAGGAAGTTTGTTAACACGGGACTTAAAAACTTGAAGATTTGGGGGGTAGAAAAAACCTCCGCTGGCAGTAGGTGTCCCCGATCTGCAAAACCTGGCCACTCATAAGCAAAGGATGAGTGTTTGATGATTTTTTTGCGACAAGGAACATGATTGTTTTTGGATGCATTAAATTGAACGAGATTTTTAGCGTCCCAATCCAATATTAAATTGAGATCCTGTGAAAGAGATATCTGCATCGCCCTACGTTTGCTTTCCAAGTCGGGTTGAGAGATTGGTTTGGGAACCTGAAAAGTGGAGTGAAGGGTACTATCGTCAGCATAACTATGAATGGGATTGGTTGTGGAAGAAAGAAGGTCGTTGATGTGAAGAAGAAACAAAGTTGGTGCTAGTACTAAACCCTGAGGCACTCCAGCATTAATTTCGTGAAAGCTTTATGGATAATACGGCTCTGCTTGTCTTAAAGGGTTGGGCTAATTTTTAAAAACAAATTAGTGGTTTGTAACGAATTAAAAGCATTTAAATTAAGCCATGTACAGGGTATTCCATTAAAGAGGAAAACGGCATATTTTTTGTCTTTCTCAGTATTTTTAAAGAAATTTAAGATAGCCCCTCGATGTACTTTAGTTTGGAATATTGGAAAATCGTAATAAAAAAAAACATTATTACTTTTTAAGCATCAATAACTCAAAAACAGTTACAGGTAAACTTATAGTACCTTTTTTAAAAAAACAGCTAGGTATATTTAATTAGAAGTTTTAATTATGGAATAATAAATAAAGTGTTCCATATAAAAAACGTTCCCATTTATAGCGAAAGTCTATTATTTTTTATGCAATTGTTTTCAAGTTAGGATTCGGCATTTGCTAAATGACCGCCGGCGGTTTTGCTCATTTAAAAGAAGAAAACCTACCCCGGCGGTTTTTATATCTACATATATAAGAACCACCGAAAATTAAAATTTGTTAGTACCGGTGGTTTTTACCTATTTTATCGATAGAAACCACCGTCTGGCGGTTTTGCTTATAAAAACTACCAAAAAGTAGTTAAAGTTAATTGAATATTAATTATATTGCGTGCCATAGGCGTTTATTTTTTGTAGTTGTATTGTTTAATATTGTAATTTAGTTAATAGTACCCTTTGGAAAAACAAATTGGAGTAGTATAGCGGGATGGGGACAGGCAAACTATTGTATTTATCCTAACGGTTCATCAAGGGCCTATATAATTAAAAAGGACGCATTACAAAACTACTTCGTCACATGGACCCAATAATTTACAATACCTAAAAACACTTTTAAATAAGGTATACTTTTTTGTACAAAAATGATGGACGAATTGAACGGTCAAATTTTTTACCTTTGAAAAAATGCATACAGTAAAGGAAAAAAATCGTCTTACCCTGTATATTTATGTCTTACTGCGCAATCATTTCTCATTCTTATTGTGGCAACATTTACAAAAAATACATTTTTTTAAAATTCTAATTTCAAATGTCAATAACTTTTTAAAAGAAGCGCGAAAGAACCCCTATCATTTTTGACCTTAATTTTCCGGACACCCTGTATACATGTACTTAAAATTCTTAAAAAGTGAATAATTATTTCTCTAAAAATTAAACTAAAAACAAAAAAATTATTATTAGAAAAAATGTATAAAAAAATATTTTTAAAAAAATATGAAAACAAAAAAACAGTTATTTATCTATCCAGAATCGAACTCAGGACCTGTCGCTTACGGGTCAACGTTTGTAACACTTGAGCCCTAGGGGAGAACTTAAATACAGTTTTTAAACCTTGATATGCTTAAAGAAATAAGCCGTGGTAATAAATCCCTTATCTTGTAACTTTTTTTCCTTTACCTGAAAATTTTAAAGTTCGTTCCAACTAATTGGTAATACTCTGGTTTTAGTTCTTTTACACGATCAGTTTTTTCCGCTAAAATACCAAAAGCTTTTCTTTTCCCAAAATATGTACACACACATGTTTTAACTTATGAAGAGCTTTGACAAAATCTTTATAGGTGTCAAACGTGTCTCCCATTTTAGTTTGTTGATCAATAATAAAAAAATAATAACCGCCGGTAATACCAAATTAATTCTAATTTACCACGGTTTTTATATACGTAGATTTAAAAAACCGCCGAACGGCGTTTTTTTTTAATTGAGCAAAACCGCCGGCGGTCGTTTAGCCAGTACCTTAGGATTCTTCAAGCTAAAATACATTGATTGGCTATCGTGAACTCCCTAAAATATGCGGGAAAAGTAAAATTTAAGCCATTTTTTATTTTAAATAAAATCCTGTATTTTGTAAATTTTTAAGTCAAGGTTGGTTTAAAATAGAGAACTAAAAATATATAATTTTTCACGACTGTTAAAAAAATGCGGTTTTTTAATTGTTTACCTGAAGTTAAAGTGCTCCATTCTAGTACACTACATAAAGTGTTAAAATAAGTAACTTTTTTAACACTTCGATGCTTTTTTCACACTTTGAATTGCATTTGATAACGAAATGGCATAATTTTTAGACATAATTACAATAAGTAAACCTTGAAAGTAACCGACGCGATGTGATGCGACTGCATTAAAGAATGTGCGAGAAATAAATATTTGCGAAACAATACCTATTACACATTATTGCTAACTAATTAAAATTTATAAAACCTAGAAAGCTGCGAAATAAAAAAAAATCTAATATAGTAAATACAGGCACTTTTAATTTATTTTTAGCAAGAGTGATATTAGTATCCTATATATCTATAATCTCAAATCGACTTAGAAATAGAGGATGCTTTAATTTTTCTGATATTTACACATTTATGTGGATTAGAAGCAATGACTCACAACACCGTTACTAAAATTGTGGTGCCGTTTTGTGATTGTCAAGGTAAATATTTTTTCCACGACCACATATGAAAATGACATAAAACGCCCTTCTTGATCCTTTAGAAAACGAATAATATCATAAGTTTATAAAAATATACTTTTCAAACGAAAAGTACATGTGACAGATGCTTAAATTTTGTTTAAAGATATTTACGTATATTACATTACAAGTGTGGAAAATGACTAATTTCACACGAGTGGGAATATTGTAGCACGAGGCGTTAGCCGAGTGCGACAAACCCACGAGTGTAAGAAAGTCATTTTCACACGAGTACTAGTACACTATTTTTCCTACGACCACAAATTATTCACCAAAAAAAAAAAATTAAAGTTTGTCTGTTCAGAAAAAATAAAAAACAATTGAGAACTTTGCAACACTAGGGTGATATTTACTTTGCAACACTAGTGTGATATGTACTTCTCCTCACTGACATATTATACTGTTTTGACAATATTTTTACATCGAAAATCACCTACCTAGAAGCATTATATAACTTTTATCATTTTGGAATTTAAAAGGCCCTCACTTAATAAAAATTGTATGGTTTGTTAGGTAATAACGGTAATAGTTTAATACGGTTTTCTGCTATTATAAGGGTTTTTTAAAAATTATCGATACTTACATATTTTAGACACTCTTCTAAATAAAACGTAAGTGGCGCATATCCAAAATATTCCGTTTTAAAAAACATTAGTAAACAAACTTACGGGACCGGGGAGTGAAAAGGGGTGCTGGGTGGGGTAAAATTGGTAAAACGAGTTAATGAAACTGAACATCACATGTAAAATTAAGTAAAAATTACAGTTTTTCCTCATATTTTTAAGAAAAAATATAAAAAATATGAAAATTGTAAATGCATAACCTAAAGTCCTAAAAGTAAGAAAAAAACTACTACTAAACGTCAGTTACCATGCAAAAATATGGAAAGCATTTATGGAAAGCATTTGGCAACGTCGGAAGGGTCTGATTCTATTTATGAATGAATAAAAGAAAGTGGATTCATAAAGTGTGTATTAGCCTTAGGTTTAATTAGGGATTAAAAAAAAGATTTAACTAGTTGTTTGAGTACACGAAGAAAGAGAGAAAGGAATTTGATCTATAGGCTTTTTTTCTCTGGCGCTTTAGGTCGAACGGTCAAGCGGCAAGGCTGCCTCTATAAAGTGCGTGCTCAAAGGTAGAAGGGAGATTTTTAATTTGATCTACTTACCTGACAACACTGTGCCACTGAGCAAGCAGTCAGTGAAAGTTGTTTTTGTGGTTATGTCTATTTTGTTTATGTTTTTATTTTTCATGAAATTTTATATATCAATATAAACATACTGTGTGTATTTATCATTAAGATATTGAAGGTTTACCGTTTAAGGTAAGTAAAAGTTTTTTAACTGTCACTACAATAAATATGTCACTTGCAAAACCAATAGCAGTTTTTAGAATGACATCATAATATATATCACACGAGTGTTGTAAAGTACTTTGCAACACTAGTGCTGTAAAAGTACTTTGCAACACTAGTGTGATATAACGCATTTTCTATGCATGAAACCAGTGTGCTATTTGCTGTTTTCACAAGTGGTCGTGAAACAATACCTATTACACATTATTGCTAACTAATTAAAATTTATAAAACCTAGAAAGCTGCGAAATAAAAAAAAATCTAATATAGTAAATACAGGCACTTTTAATTTATTTTTAGCAAGAGTGATATTAGTATCCTATATATCTATAATCTCAAATCGACTTAGAAATAGAGGATGCTTTAATTTTTCTGATATTTACATATTTATGTGGATTAGAAGCAATGACTCACAACACCGTTACTAAAATTGTGGTGCCGTTTTGTGATTGTCAAGGTAAATATTTTTTCCACGACCACATATGAAAATGACATAAAACGCCCTTCTTGATCCTTTAGAAAACGAATAATATCATAAGTTTATAAAAATATACTTTTCAAACGAAAAGTACATGTGACAGATGCTTAAATTTTGTTTAAAGATATTTACATTATATTTTTAACAAACTTAAGATTTTGACTTACCAGTGCTAGCACATGTTTTTTTTATTTATTTTAATTTTGTTTAAGGGTTTATTAGTTTATAGACATTATTTTATCGCAAATGCTTTAAATATTAATAGGCAATACATTAAACAATGGAAGTGTCTAAAGCTCCGAATGCCAAGTATCCCGATTTGTAAAATTTTAACCTGACCACAAAATGCCAGGCGGTTTTTTTCCAAAATAATGCATACCTTGTTGGAAAAAGGCTAAGATCTGGTAGAATAAAAATGAAATTACCATTAAACCAGAGTTGAAATTTAATTTTATCCATTCGGGACTGTAAGCTCTACTTATTCTTATTCAGAAATGTATATTTATTTAGTGTTTTGTTTGGTAATAGAAGTTTTTACGCAATTTGAAAATCTTAATTAAAAAAATAACAGTACACGCACATTTGTAAAGTAAGTTCAATAATAAAATTTTATAATACATGCTTTTACATACAATTAAAGGTCATTTCTTTATTTGGATTTTATGTCACTGACATTAATATAGGTATGTCTAATCTTTTGACAAATTATCTTGATGTGTTGAAATTAATGATATAAAAAAGCCAACTTAAGTTTTTAGTATATAAATAGTTTTTGGTCGTAGGAAAAATATTGTACATGACTCGTGCCAAAAGTGATTTTCACACTCGTGGTATTGTCGCCTCGTGTGAAATATATCACTTTTGACACTTGTTATGTAATATACTATAGGATCATCGAAGTTTATGTGTTACGTGTTTATGGAGGTTTACATAAAATAATTTTGGGTACAAAAAGGAAAACTAAAATTTAGGAAGGAATCAGTCGCAATCAGTTCTTTTCACTGAAGGCACGTTTTTTTACAATAAAAAAATTAAAAACCATGTTTTTGTATTGCCCTATTTTAGGATATAATTTTTTAATTTAATGGTCAGAATTTTTATTGCATGTAATTAAGCATTTTTGAGTATTTAATGATTTTTTTTAATAGCTTTTTCTTTACTACCCTGCAGTTCAAAGCCTAAGACTGTGTTTCTGTCGGGAGGTTTTTAGCGAGATTAACAGCGCGGCTCGACCAAAGCATCCTCATGATATTGTACTATAAAGGTAATTTTGATGATCTGCGCTGCTACCTTCGTTCCTCGTCTCTCCGACGTAAACACACCCTAAAGCTACCTTCAGACTTGCAACAGAAACATTCGTCCAAACAAACCAACCTTTTTGCGCGCTCCTTTGATGCAAAAACCGACAAGCTCTGAATCACCGAGAAATCATTCCCCAAGCCCTTGGAACGACGTAAATTCCGTCCAAGTCCACGTCCCGTCCGCGCTATGTAGGGCTATGTGGCGCGCTATTTGGCGCGGCGAATTGTTGCAATTCTGGACGCAGCATAAGAAATAATATTCCATAGAAACTTTTCGACTTGATTTCATCTAAAAACGTATAACATCGTAAAACCGTCATTTTGTAGAGTAAAAAAGGGGTAATAACGTAACATTTATGTTTAAATAACTTATTAAATAAACTCGAACAATATAAACTTTTTCAAAGAATTGCATTTGTTCGGATTTTTTTAAAATGGAGATAAATTTTTAAAACGAAATATTGTAAAGCATTTAAATGCGCAACTTTGTCCCAATTTAACCAACCCTGTACCACTTACCGTTATTTTATACCGTTAACTGAGACATGGGACCCACACCAAATTTATACCAGAAACACTTTAGTAAAGAAAATTTTTATTTTGGAATTTTCAACAAAAAGTTGGTTTTTTGTTTCTCCCCCACCCCCTTAGAGAAATCTAAGTTTTAAAGGCAAATCCCCCATTTGCATTTTTTTCGTAAATTTAATAAAATTTTATTGACAAATCCCAACTTTTGTAAAACAATCTGTATTTTTTAAAGAACTAATGCCAGTTGAAATATTTTCACGCCTAATTTTTTTATGCAAGATTTTCAGATTCCCCAATTACCAAAAAGTAAGATATTTTTGCGAAATTAAGAATTTGTCAATAAAATTTGATTAAAGTGCCGAAAAAAAAAACAAATAGAGGATTCGCTTCCAAATCTTAGATTTTTCTAGAAGGGAGGAGCAAACAAAAAAGCAACTTTTTTTTTTGAATATTTAAAAATAAAATTTTTCTTCATCAAAGTATTTCTCTTAGCATCAATAGCATCTGGCATAAATTTGGAATGGATTCCATTTCTTAGTTTTTAGATAAACTAAATTTGAAAATCCTTGCGACGCCCATGAATAGCCTGCATAATATAATCGTCAAAAATATAATTTAAGTACAAGTACAATTATTATTATGTGGAATAATTACATATCTAAAAAACTTACAAATATTTGGTTTAATTTCGCAAAAGTTTTTTTAAGTGATATTTTGATTATTTAGAAAGCTTCTTATTTGCAAAATACCTTTGTATATACCAGGTATAAAACAACTTAAAACTGTTTTTCTACGGTGTAGAAACTTTCCCAATATTTTTTCACTGTAAATTTAATAAAAATTTTATTGGCAAATCCCAACTTTTGTAAAACAATCTGTATTTTTTAAAGAACTAATGCCAGTTGAAATATTTTCACGCCTAATTTTTTTTATGCAAGATTTTCAGATTCCCCAATTACCAAAAAAGTAAGATATTTTTGGTGAAGTTAAGAATTTGTCAATAAAATTTGATTAAAGTGCCGAAAAAAAACAAATAGAGGATTTGCCTCCAAATCTTAGATTTTTCTAGAAGGGGAGGGAGCAAACACAAAAAGCAACTTTTTTTTGAATATTTAAAAATAAAATTTTTCTTCATCAAAGTATTTCTCTTAGCATCAATAGCATCTGGCATAAATTTGGAATGGATTCCATTTCTTAGTTTTTAGATAAACTAAATTTGAAAAATCCTTGCGACGCCCATGAATAGCCTGCATAATATAATCGTCAAAAATATAATTTAAGTACAAGTACAATTATTATTATGTGGAATAATTACATATCTAAAAAACTTACAAATATTTGGTTTAATTTCGCAAAAGTTTTTTTAAGTGATATTTTGATTATTTAGAAAGCTTCTTATTTGCAAAATACCTTTGTATATACCAGGTATAAAACAACTTAAAAACTGTTTTTCTACGGTGTAGAAACTTTCCCAATACCAATATTTTAGTTTATATTTTGGTATTAAAAAATACCTTTTAATATATTGTATATCTACCCAAACAAATAAAGGGTTTTATGGGTTTTAAAACAAAACATTTTTAGAACTCAGTTTTTATTGAGTACCTAATAAATTATATTTACACACATCAGTCAAAAGATAATCAGTTCTCTCTTTACCAAGCCTGGACAACGGGAGAATGGGCAGCGTAAGCATAGGAAGCTGGAGCAGCGTAGCTGTAAGTTGCTGGGGCTACGATGGTCTTAGCGTATACTGGGCTGCTGACTACATCAGTTCTGTAGCTGGAGCTGACAGCGGCAGGGGCGGCATAAGCTACTGGAGCTGCTACATAGGATTTATGAACAACTGGGGCAGCGTAAGCTACAGCAGGGGCAGCGTAGGCTGCAGCAGCGGGCTTGCTGATGACGTCTTCTCTGTAGGTGTGGCTGACGGCGGCGGGTGATACTACGGTCTTGGTTACAACTGGGGCTGCTACAGCTACGGGTTCAGCTACATAGGCTTTGGCTACAACTGGGGCAGCAGCATAGGCAACAGCAGCTGGCTTGCTAATAATGTCTTCCCTGTAAGTGTGACTGACGGCGGCCGGAGATACGTAGGTCTTGGCGATAACGGGAGCAGCCACTACAGCATCATGATATAAACTTGGTTTGGCCACGGCAACGGCAACGAGAGCGGACAACACCACCAATTTGAACATTTTGATTGTTTTTAGGTCTGTGTTGCGAGTCTAGAGACTAACTGATTACTACTGATGCCTTCTCAAGCTTTCGTATCCCCTTTTATACCCAAAAATATTTTGTGTGAACCTCCATAAGCACGTAATACATGAACTCCAAAGATCTTGAAAGACTTAACCTTGACAATCATAAAACAGGATCAAAATTTTAGTAACAATGACGTGGGTCAGTGCAACTAATTTTAAACAACCATATAGTTGTGCGAAGCGCCTGAGGCGGTGAGCCAACGCCCATTCTTAATCGAACGGATGCTTGTAAAAGGTGAATGAAGGACGTCTACTGAAACGGTAGCGTAAGTAATTCCATTAATTTTTTTGTCGGAAGATTAGATGTTTACACTGTTCTTTTTAAATTTTATATCGTCATTATAAAAATCGGATTTAAATAAAAGAAGAATATATATCAAAAGCAGTGTCGGACTGGGCACCATTTGGCCCACTGGGTAAAAGTTTAAAATGGCCTCCATGTACAGGGTGTCTTAAATTGAAGGGTTACCATGGGGATTTTCGTTATCACGAAGCTAAAACTGACGACCAAAATTAGCAGGTGGCTCAGTGGAATGTTTAAAAATTCATAACTTTAATGCGCAAAATTTTTTGACTTTTAAAATTTATCAGAAAGTTTCATTTAGAAACATATAAAAGTAGAAAGTCAAAATTAAGGTCACTTGCGTAAATTTTAAACCCGAGGAAGCGCCGCGGTATATTCAATAAGGTTGTAGTAAAGTAATATATAATCCGCCATTTTGGGACGGCGGCCAGCGTTGAATTTACAGCTGCATAAAGAATAGTATGTATGTTGTAATGCTCACCAAGATTAAGGAAGGTGTACCAGATTTCAGATCGATCGGTCGTCAGGAAGGGGGTCAAATTTCAATTACTAGATTTGACCCAAAAAATAATTCCAAACAAATAACAAACAGGTCAAGTAAAACCGTTTAAAAATAGTTTTTGCATCCTTGTGAACAATTTCCAGTGATTATTTAATTAAATGGTTTGTTACAGTTGACTATTCCATACCCTCAAATGGATAAATAGAAACTTCAAAAATATGAAAAATAAAAAATTGTCATATGCGAAAAAATAAATAAGACACATTTCATAATAATTATTAATATATCTCAATACGACATATTATTAAAGCATCTGTTTTATTTGATTGCATAGATGTTATAAAATGCATTATAATAATATTAAAATATATTTTTAAGAGATAGGCGCTAAACATGTTAATTTCTTGGGTACGCTCATGAAACGCCTGCAAAAATATGCAGTTCGAGGTCATGAGACGCGCTAGAGACATCAAAGAAGCCGCCTTCGAGATATCCTTCCTTTTGACTAACAAAATTTATCAGAAAGCCTTATTTAGATATATTTAAAAGTGGAAAATCAAAATCTAAGCCATTCGCGAATTCTTCATCAGAGAGCTTATTTTTAAAATATTTAATCACTGTCGTACTGGGCAACATTTGACCCACGGGACAAAATTTCAAAATGCCCCCTGTACAGGGTGCCCCAAATTCGAGGGTGATTATTGGGATTTCAGCAACCGTAAAAAATACAAAGTTGTGTAAATTAGCGCAAAGTAGCATAACTAGAAGCGCTTTAATGTACCTCTCATAAATCTAAAAAAGTCCGAAAACTTTTGGAGACATGTGTAAAGAACCAAAATTTGTGATTTGGTTTTTATTTTTTTGTAGTGATATGTACCACTAAATTTCCCTTGGAAAGCTTTATCAAATATGGGGTATTTCGTTGCATTGTCCCATATATAAACCAATTTGATGGTTTCTCAAAGACGAAAAGCTACTTTTAAAATATGTAAAGCTTAAAAATATTTTATCAGAAAGTGCTTTCAGTTTTTAAAAGTGTTTTAAATAAGCTGCTAATAAAATAAAAAGTTTCTTAAAAATAATTATAATAATAATAGTACATTAAAGTGCCCAAAATAAATTTTGCCCTTTATTGTATCTCATACGGTTTTTGAAATCCCCATAGTTATCCTCGAATTTGGGAACACCTTGTACAATGTTTAAATATTATACTTTGTATTTAACAAATCATTTTTGCAATGTAAAGTAGTAAAATTTATTTAAAACTATTAAAACATTGTATTTTACGTCCGGTTTACAAAAAATGTTTTAAAAATCTCTAAATAAACAATAATTAAAGCTGCAGTTTGAAGAAGTTAATACAATTATCCAAAAATAACCTATTTAACAGGAGCGGTCATAAAGGGAAGGCTATGGGGGCCACGGACCCCCCTTTAATGCCACATTCTTTGTATTTCATTGTATTTTATACATGTCTAATGGCACATATGGGCATTTTGGGCATTTAATGATGATATACCCCCCTCCAAGGCTGGTCCCAGGGGTGAGGGTGATGATGGAATTGAAAAGTTAAAACTTTGTTTTTGTTGCTTTTAAAATACGTGGGAAGAAGGTTATTTTTGTAATTTTATAAATTAAACCTCCTATGAAATTTTTTCAAGGGATGCCAAAATTTGGTTTACCACCTCACTACACACTTTTCTTCGGCCTATGCTCCCCCCTCAGAAAGTCGATATGGCCGCGTCTTCTATTTACTATTCTTTAAACATTGTAGTCGGACTCCCAATCTTGTTCTTTTATTTGAAAATGTCTTTTATTTCACCTTTCTTTGTTTTAAAACATAGCTATTGTAGTATAAATTTGCAGAATAAAAATGAAAATTATATTTTTTAAATGTATATTGTCTTTATCAAATTTTTTCCCGCTTCACCTCCGCGAGTGGCCCCTAAGGCGTTGGCCCACCGGCCATTTGCCCGATGGCCCAGTGGCCCAGTCCTACACTGATCAAAACATTAGATACCCTAATTATTTTACGTTTTCAGCACCTTGTATTTTAATATTAATTGTTCAGTTCTGGCCGTCTTGCCACCCTTTACAGCATTTAAAATATAAATATTTTTATTGGCAAAAGCAAAAAAATGTTTTTAATTTTGCACACTGTTGTTTGGTTTTCTTTGTAAAATAATGGATAGTTTTTACTTTGTTCTATCATAAATAAATATTTTTAATAAATAAGCAGCAAACATTTCTGACAAATGTAAATACTTTTTAATATTTTATTCTTTACTTTTTTAAAATTTTTGTTTTACGCCAGTCCTTCAAAGCCCCCAAAAAAGTTGAAAAGTTTAAAGATCAAAGTTAAACATATCCCCACTTTTTAAAAGTTTTTTTCTTCTATTACCATTGCTTTTTGCTAACTAATTCTTTTGTTTACACACATTTGGGGGCCCCTATAGGCTGGGGCCCCGTATCATTGATACGGCTGATACGGCGGTAGCTACGCCCCTGTTTACCGCATTTATTTACAACTATTAGTTTTGACAATATAGCCGACGTGTTTTATTAATTAATAAAATAGACCTTTTTAAAGCCATATCCAACATTCAAATATTTTTGTAAAAATTCCACATCGTCATTTTTTGACCAATTAAATGTGTTATTTTTAGTGTAGTTGCGTAGCAATGACAAGAGTATTTTTCTTTTTTTTCTATCTTGGGGTAAATTGGAATATAGGAATTTATTTTATGGTACAAACATAATATTTAAAAGAATATTAGTCGATTAAAATGTTTTATTTTTATAGCCTTAGCTTGCCATTTGGGAAGGACGCAATTTTATGTTTTAGTTATCAAGAGGGGTCAAAGTACTGTTAAATTTAAGTTTGTGTGGTCGCCACTCTTGTCCTGCGGCCGTCATCTTGAAAAAGGGGAGCAAACGATTTTTATTATTTATGTAAAGAATTGTTGATCACACAAAAAATTTTATTAATATTTTTTGTTTTAAATTAAATAATTTTTAATTGTGAGTTTGATAATTTTTTTCCTTAGACTAAAAATAAAAAAGTTATTAACGAAAAGGAGGGCCAATCGTGTATCTTTTTTTTACCTGTATAACTTTTTTTTCTTTCATTCACTTTGGAGAAAAGTGACACCAGAGCATTTTTTTGTGTGATCAACAGTTTTTCATATAAATAATAAAAACCGTTTGCACCAACGTGTCACCAGCCGCCGTCAGCAGCACTTACAGGGAAGATGTTATTAGCAAACCAGGTGTTGTAGTCTATGCTGCTGCCCCAGTTGTTGCTAAAACCCTTGTCGCTGAACCAGTAGCTGTAGCAGCTCCAGTTCTATCCAAAACCGTTTTAGCTGAACCCGTAGCAGTAGGCTCCAGTTGTAACCAAAACTGTAGTATCACCCACTGCCGCAGAACAAGGGTGGAGACAACATAAACTTGAGTGTAACTCTACTTTGACCTCCCCATGACAATTAAAAATAAAATTGCGTCCTCCCCAAATTGTTACCCATAAGGTAACATTTGAATGGACTATAATATTTAAAGCCAATTAGTGCGAGACTTTCTTACAATCGTATTTGTGCTTACGTGCTGAAATTATTCCAGAGAATGCTTTGTTGGCAACGAATATTTTAAGAAAATGTTATCCCGCCTGCGGCTTGAGATAATTTTCAAAATATTCTTATACCTAGTGTTTATATATTTTTTCATAAACTTAACCCAGTCACATTAAATTAGTAAAACCTATAATTTATTTTAAAAAAATTACTATGGTAGTGTTAAGTGATGTAATTTTTTTATGTTAAAAAATATAATATATTATAAACGAAAATTACCACAAATTTAACATTTTTATATATTGTTATCGCCTTACCCTAAATAATTTTAGGAATTTATTTAATGTTAGGGTTTGGACTATTAATAATTGTTTTTTTAGATTTTGTAAGTACTACTCTAGCACAATAAAATTTCGCTTAATAGATATTTATGATCAAATACTAGTACAACTTTTAATTGTTAATACAATTTTTTTAATTTACCTGAACTATGGCAGATATATTTTTTTAAGTTTTTTATAGAAAAGGTACTCTTATATATAATAATATTTCAAATTTTTTAAAAGTATTTTTGACAATGTTAGAATTTTTAGCTTAACCTTTTAGATACTTCGCTCGGCAATATAATTGTAAAAATTAATTGCAATCTCCTACGTAAGCGCAACTTAACTTTTATTCTTGTTTAAATTTCAAGGTTAAGTTTCCGAAAGTAACTGAAAAGTATGTTAAACATTACTCTTATGGAGGTTTTGATTTTTAGTTCTTAAGTATAAATATGAATACCAAAGCTGTGAATTACATCAGTCACAATCAGTTAGTCTTTAGACTTGCAACACAGACCTAATAAAACAATCAAAATGTTCAAATTGGTGGTGTTGTCTGCTCTCGTTGCCGTTGCCGTGGCCAAACCAGGTTTATATCATGGAGCTGTAGAAGTGGCTGCTCCCCTTATCGCCAAAACCTACGTATCTCCAGCCGCCGTCAGCAGCACTTACAGGGAAGATGTTATTAGCAAACCAGGTGTTGTAGCCTATGCTGCTGCCCCAGTTGTTGCTAAAACCGTTGTCGCTGAACCAGTCGCTGTAGCAGCTCCAGTTGTAGCCAAAACCGTTGTAGCTGAACCCGTAGCAGTAGCAGCTCCAGTTGTAACCAAAACTGTAGTATCACCCGCCTCCGTCAGCCACACCTACAGAGAAGACGTTATCAGCAAGCCTGCTGCTGTGGCTTACGCCGCTCCCGCTGTAGCCTATGCAGCTCCAGTTGTTCAAAAATCCTATGTAGCAGCTCCAGTTGCTTACGCCGCCCCTGCTGCTGTCAGCTCCAGCTACAGAACTGATGTAGTCAGCAGCCCAGTATACGCTAAGACCCTCGTAGCTCCAGCAACTTACAGCTACGCTGCTCCAGCTTCCTATGCCTACGCTGCCCATTCTCCTGTTGTCCAGGCTTGGTGAAGAGAGAACTGATTACTTTTTGACTGATATGTGTAAATATAATTTATTAAGTGCTTAATATAAACCGAGTTATGAACTTTTTTATATTATTTATTATTCTATTTTTCAGAATACGGAAATATTAATTTTAAACAAAAAAATAAACACACAGGACTTAAATAATTATTTTTCGAAAAAAAATCAAAATAATAAATTTTAATTTCTAGTATAAAAAAATTGTATACAGGGTGGTAAACTAGTTAGGTATAAATCATATTTGTTTTTTGTTCCCAGCATAATAAAAAACAGTTTCTACTTTCATAAAGATAAATGACTCTTTAAAAATACCTTTTAAATCAAAATGTCAGAAACTGCATTTAATAAAAAAAATATATAAATCCTCCTTTAGATAAAAATACGAAAAACATAAAGCATTAAGGGTGTTAATTGTAAATTTGCTTTTAGTTTGTGCGATCACATTTTGTGTAAAATTATTTTTTATAATTGCTTTAATTTTGGATTTTTGTATGACGTTCTTGCATAAATACTTTTTAAGGCTATTAATTGATTATATACAAAAAAGGCCAAAAGGAACTACAACGTTAAAGGGGTTTTATTGTTTAATATGCTAAAAATAGAAAAAAGCTTTTTTTTTCAAAGTTTGTACTCATACCACTTTTGGGCAATTTAACCTATTTTTTCTTAGACATTGTTCTATAACTCCTTTTCTACGCAGTTTAAGGTAAATGCAATAAAATATTTAATTAAAAGATAAAACAATTAGCTTTAAAGCGAACTATTGAAGAAAATTTTAAGACTTATTATAAGTAAGATATGGTTCTTTAAATTTTTTCACTTTTAACGAATTTTCCTAACCTTTACGTATATCTTTTTAATTTCTCGTTGTAATTTTTTTCCTTTTGCATTTAAGTATTTATATTGCTAAAAAAGCTAATTTTTGTTTTCTTAAAATGGTGTATTGTAAAAAATACTGAGGTTAAGTCTAAACAAAATATGGTTAGTCAAAATGTCATACTTCAACAATGTTTCGTAATTTTTAGGTTTTTTTTGATGTGTCGTTATAACTTTTCCATATGCATTTAGGTATATAATGGATTTCTTTATTAATCCCCTATAATTTTTTGATTGGATCAATTAAAAAAATTAAACTTTGATATATAAAATTAATGAATTATTATTACTATATTTTGGTGAAATTAGTAAATACAAATTTTAAGATGGCTGCTGGGCACCAATAATAATTAAGAGCTCGACTATTCTCTACAGATCCTACTTGTATACACAAAACTAGTTTAAATTAGTAGAAAGATAAATAAATTTACCGACCTAAGGTTTTTCCCCATAAATCCATAAACTTTCTTACCCATTTTAAATACAAGTGCTTATTTTTTTTCTTTATGTGTATTCTTCACTTATTTCCCATTTAATGATATACCGTACAGGTTGTTTCTTTTAAAAATAACGGCCAAAAAATACTTTAAAAAAATCAAGTACCGCTATTATTTCTGTTCAAACACATTTTTAACACGCTTTTATTAACTTGGGTTGTAACTATCTATCTATCTATCTATCTATGTAACGGAATCTTTGAGCCTAATTTTAACCAACTTCCAGCTATTCGATTTCTTTGAAACTTTGCACACGTGTCAAGGACCGATGAAGATGCAATAATTTAAAAACAGTATCCCGTTATCTTTTTTGAATCGCCAGGAAAAAAATTCCATTATATTATAAAAACAACACCTAGGATGCCATCTGTTGGCAACATTTCAAACTTTGCTATTAAATGAAGAAGAAATTTTTTAGTTTTTACACAATTTGGTTAGCTGCACCATGGGTGTTCAATTTTTATGAACAATAAAAATATAGGGTTAGTTGCACCATGAGTTCAAGGATTCCATAATAAAAATTACATTATGTGTAATGTATACATAATACATAATGTGCAATTAATAAAAATTAACATTCTTTTTTGGATCGCCAGGAAAAAAATTTTCCTTTATATTATAAAAATATAAAAACAACACCTAGGTTGCCACCTGTTGGCAACATTTCAAACTTTGCTATTAAATGAAGAAGAAATTTTTAGTGGGTTGCAATATATTGGCAACGGTCCAAACATTGCCTGGATTGCCATCTGTTGGCAAAATTTCAAACTTTGCTACTTAATGAAGAAGAAATTTTTTAGTGAGTTGCAATCTGTTGGAAAAAAATTTAAAATTTGCCACTCTTGTTCATTAAAAAATTTTTCGCCATTTTGTCAAGAGTAGCAGAAACTAAAAAATGAAAAATAATTAATAGTTTAAAAAAACTAAAAAAACACGCTTTTATATGCAACCGAACTAAAAATTAGAAAATAATTTTTCATTAAAAAAAATATTGTCATTTCATAGTAAAAAGCGTGGGGTGATAAAAATATTAAATGTTATAATTATTATATTTGCAAATATCTATGATGGAAAAGTTATGAAAAAATAGTAAAATGCACCCCACGCTTTTTACTATGAAATGACAATATTTTTTTAATGAAAAATTATTTTCTAATTTTTAGTTCGGTTGCATATAAAAGCGTGTTTTTTTAGTTTTTAAACTATTAATTATTTTACCAAGTAGGCTGTGGAAATAGAAGAATGACCTATTTTATATTTTTATTAATTTTATTTTAATTAAAGTTTTTAATGTAACTAGTAAAAGGAAATGTTTAATTGTTTAAGTAAAAACACCCCTAATTTATTTTTTGAATTCTACATCAAATCTTTTTCTAATGAGATATCACAACATATAGTTTATTTTTTAAGATGTTGGCCATTGATCATTTATTTATGAATTTTGTTATTCAGATGTTATAGCCTGAACTTATCTATCTTAAAAATAAATTATTTTGTCTCTTAAATGATTTGGATCCAAAATATCTTGTTTACCGCCCAAAACCTTTTTACGAAGGTCTTTCAAGAGATCAGCAAAAATAGCAAGGAAATTCCATATTTTTTAAAGTGAACCGTAAAATCCTAAAAAGCAATAAATTTTCTATTTTTAAATGTTTTTTATGAATTTTGGTGATAAAATGGCTCTAAATTCACAAAAATGTTTTTTCTTCGGTCACAAGTGGATATAACACTTACTAAATAAAGCAATAAGAAAGCATATATTTACTTGGTACAAAGAATGCCGCGACATCAGGATGTATAAAGACCCCACCCATACACCCATAAATTACAGATAAGCTATAATTTATAAAAAAACCCAATAAAAATGATCGAATTCAATGTAAACTGGTGCAATCGGATTAAATTTAATATGCTATACGACCCAACAAAAGAATTTTAATGATCAACCTTGTCTCCTTTTAAAATACTTTACGTGACTAACAAAGTAAAGGCGGATTACCAAAATCCACGTAGATTACTACATTTTGATAAGGCAAAGAACGGTAATAAGATTTTTTTAGGTAGATTTAAATTAAAGAGGTGGTATTTTTTGTTAACATTGTCACTAACATACGTATACTTACGGAATAGATTAATGGGCCAGGTGAATAAAAATGCTATTACTATAGACTTGTTCTTATTTTGCTTATGCAAATTTGTTTTATGTTTTTATTTGTTTTTATTTTAAGTAAGAGTATTTTTTTAGCTTTATTCACCTGACTCAATGTCTTTTAATGCTGTAATCGTAACCGTAAAGTCGGTTAAATTAGTAAAGTTGTAGTTCTTTTTCCACTGATCAACGGGCTGCCAACCAAAAAGAAATTTTAAAGTTGTTTAGATTTATTTATGTATGTAAACAACTTTTCTTTGTGCTTAATATGCTTTTGTAGCTTAGATTAGATTAAGTGGTGGACTGTATATCATTTATAGGGATGGTAACGATATATCGATTTTTTTAAATGTTGATATATCGGTAATCAAATATCGATAATCTTCAGCTATTTTTAACTTCTCGATATATCGATGCCTCGATATCGAATATTTTTTAAATTTGTGGAAAATAAGTCCAAATTAAAAAGATATTTTTTTACTTAAATTGTTAAAACTGTAAAAATGTTATAGGTAATGTTTATTATTATGCCGTATTTATTAACCCATTACCTGTTAAGAAAAAAAAATATGTAATATTAGATGATTTATAGATTTTTCTCTCTCCAATATCAATATATTGCACTTCGATATATCGAATAATCGATATTAGCCAAAACGATATTTATCAATATCAATATATATTAATGTTCTTTCAAAATTTGAAATCTCTCATCATCTATCACTGCAACCTGCTCAGGTTTATTGTGTGTCCTCCGTCCATAGATTAGAACACGCTACCCACGCCGTTCTTTTTAATCCGACTCCACAAGCATAAAACCGGCTGCTTGGTAAATCTTGCCGCTTTAAGTTTTTCTTCACCCAGCCATGCAAACCGCAGACGACAAAGGGCTTCACAGTAGCACCTAACATGTTCTGCGATTTCCTCCTTCTCCTTCCTTCCTTTTGCCAGGCCCATGGTTTCCAGGTGCTTATTTAGTCTGCAATGACCTGTTAGTTGACCCACTATTATTCTTACTGCCTTCCGGTTATAATTCAGTAGGTTTTTCGTAAATTCTGACGAGTAAGCCTTAATAAATATTTTTGCTTGACGCTGTCCTGGTGTTTTTATCCACCAGTCTTGGGATTCTCTCATAATCTGTGATCTAATAGATGACCTTACTTGGCATGACGGAATACCACAGTAGGGCTCAGGATCTATCATTGGTCCCCCTTGAATCTCCATTATATGGCCCTTTCCTGCACTTAGCATTTCGTACAAACATACACATACGCTTACTTTGATATTTTATATTAGGATTGTTTTACATACTTAATCCTTAAAAATAAAAAGTCGTTGCAAGCACATAATACCTAGAAGCCCACCCCTCTCTATTTATAATTCTAACATAAAATGGGGTATTTCTTTTACTTATTAGAGGAAGCGAAATCTGGAAAGCTAATAAAAGGTTAAAATTAACGTAATTAAAAATCCTAAAGTCGCGAAATGTCCCGGCGTTTCTCTTTTCAGTCCAGGTAAAGTTTTAAAGAAAGCAGCTTTGTCGATTCCGCCAGTGCAGTAGGTTAAACAGAGTTGCTATGATTGACTATCTCTTTTAGAAGTTATGTTAAAAATATAATAATATACGGTATATACACGGAAGAACAGCACAAATAGACCAAAAAATTTTAATGTTGAAAAAATTCGTGTATGGAAAATAATTTCCATTTGTTTTGTACAGAATCCTCGGAAAACTATAAAAATGTTAATTGACCAAGAAAAAAATAAAAATAATTTAGCAATAGCAATAGGACAGTGAACAAAATGTGTAAAAATAAATATACTTTTGACCAAAATATTTAATCGCTATTTCTGAAAATTCACAATTATTTAAGTATATTTATTAAAGCATTTGGCAATTGTTTATGTAAAGATGTTAAAATATTTATTATTTAGCGCTTTTTGTGAAACTATATTTTGTTTTTGTTAAATATTTTGTTTTCTCTTACATTTTTAAAAATTGTATATTATGTCTGTATATATATATATATATATATATATATATATATATATATATATATATATATATATATATATATATCATTTTGTAAATCTAAATAAAAAATGTGTGAACTCAATCTGACGCCCTAATCTCCAACCTGCTGGTTAATCTGCTACTATTTTTGTCGCTACCACTTTACGCTATGTTTTTCTTACCTATGCTTAAGGAGGACACTAGTAGTTATTCAGTTAGTCTCTTTTTTGACAAAAAGCAGCTATTATGTCTTCTCTAAAGTCATTTCAAGAAAAGAGAATATGTTGTTAATGTCACTCCTCTCTTTTTTCATAATTTAGTCTAAAATACTTATAGAAGTCCTACATTCATTATTTGTCACAACTAACTGAGGTTAAAAATATATATATATTTTTAAAATATAAATTTTGGTTTGATTGATGTTATACTGGACAAGTTATAAGTAAAAATATGAAAGTTAGTTGCTTTAGTGTAAAATAATTTTATTTTTTTAAATTTACCAAAACTGTATAAGTAAATGCTGTAATGAATTAAATTTTATGCTAAAACTGAAAGGTAAGTATTTAGGTGTTAATGACGAACATGTAAAAAATTGAATTTTTTTATTTACAACAATTTTGACTCAAAACTAAATCTTTTATAATATAGTTTTTTGTACAATTTTGATTTATTTTTCAAAGTAGTACTCTTGGTTATTTTGTATATTTTTAGTAATATATCGACCTGTGTATTACAAGTCAAAGTAAACTTTTGTATTTATCAGGTGCGGACCAATAATACTAATTTAAAATTTAAATATCTTAGATCCTTTGGTCTTCTTGTTACACCTATTCTGGAAACTTCTATATAAAAAGTAATTATAAAAAAGTAAGTGATTATATATACATAACGTCAGTGTAATTTGCGAAGTGCTTAAACCATATAATTCAGATCAGCATTAAAAAACTGTCTAACTTCTTTTAATAGTATCAGATGTCAAAAGTTAATAAATTTAACTTTAACATTTAAATACGTATATTTTTTCTAACAAATTATTTTTTTACTATATGCTACCGCACATCACTGTAAAATTCTCCTTTAAAAATGCTTCTCTAAAATTTCTAAAAATGAAGGTACGTACGTTTCGACTTACACTGACAATAAATGGGTTTTAGCCAAAATTCGCCAAGAAAAAATATTTCCTATGGTGCCGCATCCCTCTTTAACTTTGAGTAAAGTTTTTCTTTTCTTTTGATTACAACAACTAAAGGTAAAACCACTTCAAAAAAAGTGTTATCTATATGTTTTTGTCACGCCACTGAGACTAGTCCTTTCAAAAACTTTCCTAATTTTTCTTTGGCAGTTTTCCCAAGTTTATTAATCTTCCAGGAAAGAAGGCATCTGGCGAGAAATTTTTTACTTTATATATTGCTGCCCTGGGTACTCCATCAATTTATTTTAACTTTTATTATTGTTAGGCACCATATCTTTTCCGTCTCATCGTAAAGATCGCTTATCGTAGAAAAAGAATAAAAAGTTGGTGCAAAGTTTTGAGGAACTAGAGTTTAATAATTGAATTAAAAATGATTAAAGAGCTGCTTTTATCGTATATTTGCTTTATCATTAATATTTTCGAGGGCTAATAATTTTCAAAAGTTTACTACACAAAAAATATATTAACTTAACATTAAGGCCAAAGAAAACCTTTAAATAGCGAGAAATTGGGAAATAATATTTTTAACATAATTTATAAGAAAGCGTGAAAAAGTAATAAAAAAAAAATCTAATAATTTTTTTCTTATCATCTACTTGGGGAAATTAAGTGTAAACTTAAATGAATTGTTTTTCCTTTATAAATAATTAATTTAACTTTTTATATGCATACAATATAAAGTTAACTTAAAATGTATGTAAATAGTAACCCAAAAGATATATTTATTTAACAAAAGGTTAAAAATTTAATAACTGTTTTTATGCTATTTAAATTAGTAGTCAAAAATATATTTTTAATTATTTTTTTATTTGTAAAAATAATATTATGGCGATTTTAAACCACCCTGTATGGCCTACGGCGACTTTTGTTAAATGTTTTGGCGTTTAAGGCAAAGCAATTTTTTTATAAAAAATAACACTTATCCTAAAAATTAAAAAAAAAAAAATACAGGAACTTATGGTTAAGTCCATGTACATAAAATAGTTTTTTTGTTCATTTTAACCTTGTTTCTATCTAAATATTAAGGGAAAGAAGACTGGATCATGGTATCTTTATGTTTTTGGGGTCGCTGAATCCGAATCTGTGGTTGGTTTGACCCAATAGGGTCTGGGGAAGGTCATTTTAAGGTCAGCAACGCAAAAATCCCAAGATATTATTATTGTGGTATATTTTTGATAACTTCTAATGATTTGACCCTGTTATGACCTTGATCCAAATCTAATGGGGTCAATTTGACCACGGATTCAGATTCAACCTCAAAAACATAAAGATACCAAAATTTTAATCTATTTTTGACATATTTTGAGGATTTGACCTTAATATCACCTTGACCTTGACCTAATGTGGTCATGAGGTGAATTTGCCTTCGAATTTGAACAACATAAAGATACGACGATTAAGGTCTATTTTCCATGAACTTATATGATTTGACCTTGAAATGACTTTGTTTATGACCTGATGGGGTCAAACTGATCCCGGATTCCGAATTTTGACTCACTGGTTTCAAAAACATAAAAATACCTATTTATCGACAATTTTTAATAAATTTTAATGATTTGACCTTGAAATGACCTCAAACGTGACGGGGGATCAAACAGAGCTCGGGTTTGAATTCAGCTACCCCAAAAACATAAAGAAACCATAGTTTTTCTTTCAGAGCTGAAACTTTTTTTTATTAGGTAGCTGTGAATCCATATAAAAAATTAAGCCGTAACAAACAACAAATAGGTGAGTTATCATTTTTGGCCTATTTAAATATTATTAAAAAGTATGTGTAAATGCAATAGTCCCAATTTCTTAACAACATTGTTGTAAGCATTCCAAAACAAGAACTAGGCCAAGTTTAGATTCTAGATAAAATTAATACATAAATTATTAGTTTATGTTTCTTTTAATTTTAAAATTTATGTTGTTTTATTGTGAAACTATTAACCATTTTTGTAAAATTGCATGAGGTTCTAACATACCAACTTAAGTAAAAATAGCTATAACATTTACTTTAATACTTCATAGCAGTTTTAAATAAACACTTTTTTAAAACAACTAAACCGACTAAAAAATAAAAAATAAACTCAGTAAAAAAATAAAAATAATAAATTTAATAAAATTACAAAAATAAAGTCGGGTAATATTATATGGTATTAAAGTATAAAAAGCTTTTGCTTATTTTGTTATTGACATTAAGTAGTGTAGCGCATATGTTATATATTACTCAACATTTTTTTAATTATTTTTAACTTTTAAGTAAGTTTAATTTATTTTTTGAAGTCGGTTTAAGTTTTTAGTGTTTATTTTTTTGCTTTTAATATATTGTTAATACTTTTAAATCGATAATTATACACTAGAAACACTAAAAGTACCTCTTTTAAAGACTACAATAAAATGTACAATGACGTGTAATTTGATAAGTTTAAAATGTTACAGACGGTCATGCCAAACGGTGACATTGAAGAGTCATGGTACTTCTGGTTAGTAACTAACCAGAACTAACGAAAACTAACTAACTAGAACTAACCATGGCCTCCAATATCAATCAGTCAAATTACATGTCTCTGTGCTTTTTACTGTAGTCTCTCTTTCAGTTCGGAGAAAAAAATAAATTTTGTGAAAGGATATAATAGCAATTTGTAAAGTGCCCTTGTATTATTATAATATTTGTTTATCGTTACTCCAATAGGTGGCGCTAGTACAGCTTTGTCGCACGAACAACGTACGGCAGAGAGGAAACGATAGGTCTAGTACCTTTTTCTTTGGGATACTGACTTAGTTTTTTTTAATGGGACCACCGCGAAAGTGCATTCTTTCAATTAAAAAAAAATAAATCGGTTCATAATTAACGGAGTAATTTCGTAACATAAACACACAAAAAAAAACACGAGAGAATCGATGACCACCTTTTTTTAAAGAATAACAAATCAAAAATTAAAGTTAGTTGGTATGATATCTAAAAAAGTTATTTAAGAAGGTCATGGAGTTTACCTTTAGACGGAAAAGCAAAAAGTACAAAAAAATAATTTGTTTTTCAAAAAATAATTGGGTTAATTTAAGAATTAATTTTTCTTTAATTTAAAATAGGGTTTCTAATTTTTTGTATTTTCCATACTGTGGTTACACGGTTACCAATAAGAAAACTAAAGAACATTTTAAGCTTAAACTAAAATAATGGCTCGTAATTAACTTTGACCAGCTTTTATGGTGATTTTATGAAACACTTACCCAAATTTGGAGGCATATAAATCTCACAAGGATACTAAAAAGTATAGGGTCAATTAAGTTTGTCCATTTTTAAAAACAGGGTGCTTCATTAAAAAACCTAACATTGGTTAACATTTCAAACAACAATATTATTTAGAATAATACTGTTTACGCCACTGTATTTTGCGTAAAAAGTTATATTAGAATCCGATTTGACCTTTTTAGTAAGTTGTGAGTTAACTGAGATACAAAGGGTACCTAAAAATGCAATATTTTTATATCGCCCTGTAGCACAAAAACCAAGAGGGCAAGAAGCAAGGTTTTATTTTTAATAATAACTCAGATATCCCGCAGTTTCAATCAAAATGAGACACCCTCTAAATTTTAAAAATTAATTATAGAATCAACTTCGGCCAATAATAACATTTTTCAAAAAGTCGAGAAATACGACATACTGAATTTTCAGCCAATTTGACTGGGACCCAAAATTCATAAGGTTAGTGCGGGGTCCCTTGCATAAGCAATATATTAATATTAATTTACTAGTTTAATCCTATATTTAAAACTGTGGTTTTGCTAAAAGTTTAAAGAATAACGTTTATTAAAATTTATAATGTAATTAATTGTAGACTTACGTGTTGCAATCAGAGGTGAGGTCGAATACTGAGATGCAGTATCCGAATATGAATCTTAAATACCGTATTCTAAAAAGTATAAGAATAAAAAGAAAAAAAAGGAAAACTGAATACCTCCGTACTTAGATATCAAGATTTACTACTCCTAAATACTTTTAAAGACAAAGAAAAAGGTCTACACCCCAAGGCAGAACAACACCAGAAAATTGTCTGACTTAAACGTTAAAGTATTCAAATACTCCAGAGCTGTATTCGAATACTATGATTTAAGAACGTTTTCACAATCGAGAATCCCGAATTCTGACCAAAAAGTATTCAGCCAAATACCGAATACCAAACACACAGATGTATTCTGAATACTACGCAACTCTGGTTGCAATTAATATGTTTTTTGTTTGTTAAACATATTAAATAATATTTAAATATACATTTTTTTAAACTACATACCTACTTGTTGTTTGCGCGTTTATAATAATAAGGTAGAAAATATAGAAATTTATTAACTGGTTTGTTATTGGCTAAAAAGCATCAGTGCATTCCAATCAAATCGGAGCCACCTTTAAATAATTCCGTTATTTGCATAATTACGAAAAAATTCTGAAACACATAAATCTTTATTTTAAGGGAGACACACAGTTTTCTGTCAAAATTTACTTGTTCAGAGTTATCCCCTCCTCTTACCAACACAAATGTCAAAAAGTTTAAAGTTTAAGTAATACCTTATCTTAAAGGGTTTCTAATTAAGGGTTTTTCCTTTTTAAAATTGGTTTAGTAGTTTCTGAGAAAATTAACCATAAATACCGGGTTTTTAGCGAGTGGTTCACCCCTATAACTTTTTTATTCTTTAAAATAACGAAATACAGTTTGGTGTATAGGTTTATCATTTAAGTAAGCATTGTTTCACAAATTCAGTTTTTTTACTTCCGGTTTAGCCGGAAACGACCTAAACTTGCATTCATGACACTCTGGACTTAAAGAATAAAATTTTTAGGGGTTAGATGTCAAAATGTAGTAAATTGAGTGTCATTGTACTTGGCATGTCAGTTTCTATTTAAATTAGTAAAAATATACCGAATGCGTTTTTTATAATAAGAAAATTTAAGTCGTTTTCGGCTAAACTGAAAGTAATAGAAAATTTTTAAAATTTGATTTTAATATTTTAATCAATAAAAGAGTTATGAGGAGTGAGCCATTCGCTAGAGAACCCGGCATTTAGGGTGAATTTTTTTAAAAAACTACTGAACGGATTTTAAAAACTAAAGTCTGTTGAAGAGAGAATTTGAAAGCATTTGAGATGACGTATCACTTGGACCAGTTTGGCTGAATATTGAAAATCGGTATTCGAATACGAATACCGGAAAAAAAAAATCGAATACCAAATATTTAAATACTGCAAATAAAATACTCAAATACTAGAAAAAGAAAAGCGATGCTTCAAAACTTTGAAGACCAAAAAATGTCCTCTCTTAATTCTTTAACCCCACTTCTTATAAATTAAAAAAACGCGCTTATTGTTTTAACACTTTAACACAAAAGTTTGGAAAACAAAAAGAAACATCCACCTAATTTTTTGTTTCTTTTTTTTTTCTGTTTTGGTATTCCAATCATTACAATTTTTGTATTCGAATAATCGCTATCCACATTTCGGTATTCGAATACTCGGTACGTCGGTATTTGAATACAAACAAAAATGTATTTGTCGAATACTTAAAAAGTGTTCCAATACAGAATTCTAAATACTGTTCAAAAAAGTATTTTGCCGAATACCGAATACCAAACACACAAATGCAATCGAATACTTTTCGAATACCGGCCCAATGTATTTTAAATATTATTCAGAGTAGCTTTCCAGTGACAAACATTTTTGTGCGTCACGCTCTAGGGCTTAAAGCTCTTAATCTGCTATAAAAGTTAGTCACTGTAACGGGAAAAAAGATACCTTAAAGAAAATTTAAAATGTTGTTTTTTTAACCTTTCTTGGCTTTATAAGATTATTCCCTTTTTAATATCTAATTCCATTTTAAACAAATAATTTTTAAAAATCCATCCTTTACCATAAAAACACGTTTGGAGCACGAAAACTAAAAGAAGGGTTGGTGCATGAGGGGCAGGGGGAAAGAAAAACGGAGTACTTAAGGTGCATAACACTTCCCGTCACTAGAACGCCATAAAGTAGAACGAAATGCTCCTGAGCTACTCGGGAGCGCTCTATATGCGTCACTGGAAATTATCTAGGGTTGATCGTTTTAATTAAATTGCACTGTATAATTAAAGAGTATAATTATAGTACGAATATGGGGATTATCATCTGGGCATCAAAATATATAAAGAAAGAATATGATATCATATTTTTAAATTAAGTATTTTGCTTTGTTATGTCATATCGACGATGACAGGTAAAATCTCCACTTAGGATAAAAGCTGTGACAATAAGTTAAAGGTCCAACTGTACAAGAAAACGGAGGTTATTGACCACCCTTCGTGACTGTGTTAAAAAATAATCTAAATTTTTAAAAGGCGTTACTCTACAAATTAGCCATACATTTTTTTAGTTAGATAATAAATTAAATTTTTTTATATTTCAAGGTAAAAAGGTGTAAAACTACTGGAATTTTGTGATTTATAAACATATTTTATACAGGATGTTTCCTAATCGCGGTTTTAAACTTTACGATTTACCTTAGTCAAAGAAGGCTTTTTTGTTAAAATGGTTTTAAGCAACGTTTGTAAGATATTTTAACTAAAGTAGTTTAATGCAACCAAACCGTATATGGAAGATACAATAAATTATTTGTTTATAATGAGGCAGTTGTAGTTATGGGTAATCGGCTGTGAGCGATTTTTACAACTTGCATTGTTTGTATAGAAAGGATAGGAGGGTTTACTGGTTAACTTGGATGAAACGTACAGGGTACCACAAAAAGTTATTGATGTTTTAGAATATTGTAAAGTAGGGTCTCTTTCTAGTTTTTGCATTAAAATATAAACCAGATCTAAATCGCCTCTGGTTAAAACCCCTTTAATAAGATATAGAAAGACAACACGTATCAAAAATATTTATTTTTCTTACTATCCACTTTTGTCTATAGATGTGTTCAGTATAATCTTAATATTTTCCCATGCGAAATCTGTGGGTTTTCTGTGTACCATAATTTAGAAAACATCCTGTATCTGTACTTTTGTTTAATAAAACTACATCCTCCTACGCTAATAAATAGTTTTATTTCAGAATACAAACGTAAATAGTTAATTTCAAAATCAAATATATTAAAGCTCTACATTACGGAATTTCACCGAGAAAATATCTAGAAACCAGCGAAGTGCAAGTAATTCTGACCTATCGATATACGCCTAAATTTCATGTTAATAAAAACAACCCCGACTGCAAAAGGGATGGAACTCAATGTTTGATTTATGCTTTGACCTTTGTTCGCATTTCGTACACAGAAATTTCAATATTGAAGTATAAAGCCATTCTTTAAGGAAAAATATTTTTACATGTGCCTAAATTGCAGTTATACAGGGTGTAATTTAATTGATGGATAAAAGTATATGATATAACTCCTTAGCTTATTTAAAGAAGAAAAGTATATGTCCTACACGTCTTAACTTTTAAGATAAAGGGTGTTAAAATTGTTAAAAACCCAAAAATTAAAAAACACTTATTTTAGTAAAAACCCGTTTACTGGGTATATATCTTATTTAAATAAGTATTTAGTACTTTTGTTACATAATTGCTTAACGACAAAAAAATTAATAGACATAAAAGCAGTACTTCTATTTGCTTAATTCAAAAAAGCACAAACACACACACTTACACAGTCAGTACCGTATCGTTTTTTTGTTGGAAATGTTCCTTCAGTTGCCTCTTGAGATGCCACTGGACTTATTAAATGTAATTAAGTTAGTAATAAATTATCCCCTTAATGTTATTAATAATATTGCTAAATTAAAACAATATTGGGTAAAGAATAATTAGGATATTTAAAAATTGTTTTTTTTTGCAACTTTAACACCGTGTCTCTCAATTTATTTAAACTATTTCAGTAAAAATACTGCTTTTTTATATCTACACTTTGACATTTAGGAAATAATAGTTGGACACAAAAATGTCAATGTGCCAACTTGTTTTCTTCTATGCTAGTCTTTCCATCTATTTCATGCCAATCTTTCATGCTAGTCACTAAAACTTGGCGATTATATTTTTCTGACATTACCTGGAATTCTTAGATTAATTTAAGTCTAATCATGGCCACCTAGATGCAATATAAAATAATGGCTTTAAAAAACCAGTCCGACTCCAAGAGTCCAAAGATATGCTGTTTTACGAGTTACATGTTCTTTTTTTTATGATCAAAATATATTTTTTTAATTTTTATGTTATATAGTATAAAATATTATTTTTTAGTTTAATAAACATAAACATTTTTATAATTTGATCTAGGTATTGTTAAATCCATCGATATTTTATTTGTTAACTTTTTTTATTAAGCGCCGGAGTTGAGTCTAGATGAATTAGGTTTTGTCATACAAATATTTAAATTAACTGTTTTTACATAAATATGCTTAAAAAAATAGAAATTAATTTACTAACAATTATTTTTACGTAGAAATTGCTTGCTGTCCTAAAATAACCGAAAAACATATTATTGGGTAAAAATCAATAAAAGCTGTTATTAATATTACCCTGAAAAATTGAGGTCATCACCTTTAAAAAAATATATTTCACATACATTACGGAAGCAAAGCTATTACAATAAGTCGCGAATTCGCTTATTCAATTAGTGAAGAGCAAAAAAGGTTCTTTAAACGCCAAAAACCAGCAATAATGCTTTATTTACACCCCCACTTTCACCGAAAAAGCCTACTCACACCTCTCCTTGGGAGGGCAATTGCCCCCATTGCCCCCTCCCTCTGCGTAAGGCTATGTATTTTACCGATATTTGACCGGGCTCTTCTTCGAGGCTTCGTTGTGGTTTCATAGGTTCGACGATATTTCGTGAGCAGGAGAGAAAGTAAACGGTCTGTCTTTATCTTCCAGCTTTATTTAAAAGAGATGGGATGTGTTCTGGTAAGTTCCAGCTTAGTAAATATTATGAATTATTTTTCTCATGTCTGTGCCGGCCCTAATACTGGGTCGGACCCGGGTTTGTTTCAAAAAATTTCGATTGTGGGGAATTGTTCTTTTAGTTAGATGTTTGATTACTTGTTTTTTAAATTGATTGTGCCTATTTAATTAAGTTTTTGTAACTCCTTCTTTATTTTTCTTTAAACGCGTAGCATTTTTAACGATTTATAGGTTTATTTAATTATAGGACAATTAAAAATATTAAGTCCGGTCCTGTTTTTTGCGAACTTTAAAAGATTTGCCGAAAAATAAACTATGTATGGCGGGT
Organism: Listronotus bonariensis; assembly: GCA_014170235.1. Classification (NCBI taxonomy): domain Eukaryota; kingdom Metazoa; phylum Arthropoda; class Insecta; order Coleoptera; family Curculionidae; genus Listronotus; species Listronotus bonariensis. Next base: position 38,694 of record JACEGR010004722.1, on the reverse strand, counting down.
ACTATACCGGTTAAGCTAAATAACATAACACATAGGCAATGTAAGGAAAAGAGACAATCTAAGTAAATACCGGCATGTAAACTTGCGTAACTAATAGTGCTTGTTTCGTTATTCTATTACTCGCCAATATACCAAAACTGCTTGCTCAAGCAGTATAATACGTTACTATTGTATCACATTGTCTTGTATTGCTGAATGACTTCGACAAACTTTATTTGTGAATATTAAAAGTATAGGAAATGTTAAGCGTCCGGAAAAATATTCTTGGCCATGGCCGAAAAAATAAATTGCCCAGCAACGCCTTCTACCTACAGGATTTATGTATTTTGGGGCCAGACAACGTATTGAAAGAATGTAGATTTTTGTTTAAAAGAAAAAATACATTTGTAACACTTAGTGTAGTGCATTAAAGTGGAGTACTTTATTTTTATGTAAGTGATTCAGAAAGCAGCATTTTTTATGGATCGTGGAAAAAAGAATTTTATAGAAAAAAGGACATTATTTTAAAATGCCACTTCTAGTCTAATTATCCTTGTTTAGATACTTCATTCACGTAATGCGGTAATTTCACACACAGATTTATCGGCCTATCTGAATGCCTGTAAGAACACTTAGCATTTTGTTAAGAAGGTTTGCCACGCAAAAGGCTCGTTTTGACGATTCATATATTGCCTTTATTACTCTTGTTTATGAATTGGTTTTGTTGGAGCAAGAGATTTATGCAACTGGTTTATTTGGAGGAAAAAAGTGGTAATATTTCTATGTATAAAAAACAAGTATTTAAAAATGGTAAAAGCATTAAACAAAAAAACTCCAATTTTTCCTTTGCTCCGACTAAATTATTCTTGTTTGCATCAAAAGGAAAAATATTTTGGTTAAACGGCAGCCTATGTGGCCAGAACCAAAGAAAGCTATACTAGGTTAGAAAAAAGAACTACAACTCCTAAATATTTTTAAAATCGCTTAAGCTGCATTTACAAAATTTGGTATACGGAAGTGATCGGACATGAAGAACTTTACAGTGATATCGACACACCGTTGCCACATTTTCTAGTTTTGTGCTACACTTATGCTTTTTGTTTTAATTAAAATAAAATGTCCCTTTTATTTTCATTGCAATAAATTACTCAAGCCAATTTTATTTTAAAATTTTATTTTTACTAGTTGCCAAGATAAAACAACACCACATTTTCGGTACAAAGTACATTTCTAACCAAATATCTCTAAAACCGCCTAAGGTGCATTTGCAAAACTTGATATTTGGATCTTTCTGGGCAAGTAGAATTTATAGCTTTGGTATCACAAATAACTATAAAAAGTTTTAACTTTTTCTGTCAGTAAACCGTTATCGTCAGTGTAATTCAGAGTAGCTTTCCAGTGACGCATAATATATAGAGCACTCCCGAGTAGCTCAGGAGCATTTCGTTCTACTTTATGGCCTTCCAGTGACGGAAAATGTTATGCACTTAAACTACTCCGTTCTTATTTCCCCTTGCCCCTCATGCACCAGCCCCTCTGTTGCTTTAAACGTTTTTTTATGGTTAAGGATGGATTTTTATAACTATTTGTTTAAAATGGAATTTGATATTAAAAGAATTTATTATAATAAAGCCAAGAAAGGTTAAAAAAACAAAATTTTAAAATTTCTTATAGTTATCTCTCTTTCCTTGTCTAAGGATGCGTTCCAGTGACTAGATTTTTATAGCAGATCAAGAGCTTCAAGCCCTGGAGCCTGACGCACAAAAATTTTCGTCACTGGAAAGCTACTCTGGATTAGGTGATGTGCATTCAGTCCGCGTTAAAACTAGTTTTAACCAAACTACTCTATATTTGAGGTGTTGAAGTTAGATTCATTTTATAAAAATGCTGATTTTTCTAAAACGAGTCTTTTAACCACTTGCACAAACAAGCATTGAGAACAAGAAACAATAATATTATATAAAAATTAAAATTAATGAAAAATTTCAAAAATTTAAAAGCTTACCAAATATTACGTGTTTAATTTAACGCAAGAAAAATAAATGGGTCGTGCCATTTAAAAAAATTAAATATATACTTTTAGCACAAAACTATGAAACCTGGAAACAGTGCCGACATGACTAGTTAATAACACATGCCCAACACATCTTAAATACTAACTTTGGTTAATGTAGCTTTAGCGATTTTAGAGATATTTAAGAGCCTTTTTTACTAACTTGGTATTTTATATTATTTTATGCATTCAAAATAAATAAAAATAACAACCCAAGAATGTACGGGGTATCCCTTTTAAAAGAATGCTTAGAGAATTGCCCTTGAAATTATCAAAAATAGTTTTTTGTTTTGACAATAAAGCCTTAGAAAAATATTTTGTATTTTGGAGACAGTGAGCAATATCTTTAAGCCATTATTAGTTATAAGTTTTTTAAAAAAGGAGATCAAGAATTCGCATATTTGTTTCCATAGTTTGTAGGAAAACCAAACTAAATCCTTCTGTTTACATTTAATTATTTGCCTATTTATTACGGTGAATGACTTTAGGTACCTAAACTTTGTAAAAAGTATGACAAAGCAAATTACTTACTTCTACATATTAAAAATTTTAATAGTAACTACGGATTTAATTTTGCGTGGTTTTATTTGGCACTAGTTTCAAAATAAGAGTACCCGTTTTTAACCGCAAAATGACTTTACAAATTTTTAAAATACCTACTTCTGGTCAAATTTGTTAAATTAAAATTAAAATTAATAATAATTAAAATAAAAGTCAAATATTTATTAAATATTTTAAGCAAAATTAAACTTTTTATATATTATAAAGAGCTATTCTGCTCCTGCAATAATATATATATTAAAATTTAATAGAGCTAAATTATTGATAAGTTCTTTATAAAATAATTATTTTCATTTGGCATATATAAAAAATTAGGCTTTTAGTTTCACCTGACTTAGGGATGGTTGCAACCCCTAGACATTTTTAACACAGGATTGAGGTCTTCTAATTGAACTTATTTAATTTAAAATTGTATTTTCAGAAAACAAAACAAACTATAAAAATACAACAATCAAAGTGGTATCTTCTTTACCAAATGAAGACCACACGGGAAAAACGATGAAAGTCCGTTATTTTGTTTTATAAAATGATATTTTTGCAGTATATGATACCTCCTATGTTGATGCATATTTCAGTACAAAAAAAATGGAAATAATAATAAGGATCATGTCTAAAAAGGTCTTAAAAATTATTGCAAACTATGCAAAACAATTTAATATCAAATGTTAAAAAGCACTTCCCGAACATTTATTATTTTTTGAACATTTATCGTTTTTCCCGTGTGGTCTTCAAATGGTTTAAACATTCCAATTAAAAGGACCGATCCCGTATAATTCAGGTATTTATGCACTTATGCAAAAATCCTAAGACACGTCAACTTTTGATTTTTAGGAAAGCACATTTTTGTATTAAAAATTACTTGTTCAGAATTAGGCTAACCAATACTAACATAAAGAGAAAATAAAAGGAGTCAAGTGGTATCTTGTCTTTAGCAATTTCGAATTCTCATTTAAAAGGTTTTAGTAGTAGCCGAAAAAATTATTAAAAATTAATACGTAGGAATTATCACATAAATGTGCATTATATCCACTGTTATATCACGGATTCAGTGTTACCTATTACTTCCGATTCAGTGGAAGACGACCTTAATTTTTTCATTTCAAGGTTATATACCCGGCATATTTTTTGTTTACTTAAATAGAAAATAACTTTCCCTACTTTTTGACATACAACCTCCAAATGTTTTTAATTTTTAATCTAGTGTCATGAATGGCATAAGAAGGTAAATTTTGAAACAAGGAATCCTGGAAAAATAGATGAAACTAAAGACTATAGTCAGTCAAAGTCTAAATATTTAGGTATATTTTCTTGGAAATTACTAAACCTATTAAAAAATCTAAAAGCTATTCACGGCCTTTCCTAGGGTGACTTGTGCCGTGGTGCAGAAAATTATTGGATGCCCCTACAAAAAAATGTTAATTAGGGTATAACAAATATTTGAAAAGCAAAAAAGAGTCCTTAATCTTATATTACATTGTATACTGAGTTCTTTATTCAAGTATTCCACATTGCTGTTCTTTCCGCCCTTTTCCGCCCCCATAGAGTTGCGCCCTGGTGCCTTGCACCACTTGCACCTCCCATTAGGCACGCTCTTGAACCTATAAATGATAATAATTAAAATGATTAGGAACATTTAACACTATTCAAAATAAAATTTTAATTTTTTGACGTTTGTGTTAGTGAGGAAAGGGAATAACCCATAAAAAATAAATTTTGACAAAAAATGAGTCTATCTAAAATTAAGAATTGTTATATGTATATAAGTAAGAAAGCTTTAAGCCCACAAATTAAATAGATCTGTTATATTGTTACAATATATTTAATTAGACCAAAGCAGATAATTTTTAAAATAAAAAAAATATAATAAAATAAAACCCATTGTAAAAGGTAAAAATATAACAAAAATTAAAGGAAAAATTAATTACGGGCGATCTGTGGTCGGAAAGGGGGAAAGGGGTAAGTGTAAATTAAAATAAAAGCAGTTTTTCTTGAGTTTCTGCCAAACCAAAAGTACTATTAAGAAAAGTTAACTGGTAAAGTTTAAGGTTATAAAAAGATCAACAACTTTTGTATTTACACTTTCTTTACATAACCTCAAAATTTATGTTAAACATTCAAATTACCAAGGTTTTAGTTTTTTAATTTTTATCCTTTACAAAAATAAAAAAGAATAATATGTGTTACGAAATTTAAAGAAAACTTACCTTTATTTGTCTCAAATATAATGTAATTTTTGAATTTAAATTAATATTAATAATAATAATATTGAAAAAGTACCCCTATTTTTAATCGAAAATTCACTTTAATTTCTTATTTTTTCTACATTTTCTCATGGGTTTCATCCTTCTATATTTTTTTTGGATTTCAACAATTACCGACCCTGGTCTAATAATGATTAGAAAAAATCGGATCCTAGTTTAATTGCATTTTCCGAGAACATTTATCATTTTAATGTATATATTCTTTACACCATTAGAAAGTAGAGATTTAAACGAACAAAACGACCACCGACTCTTTGGTTAATGCCGATATTTTAACACGTAAACATTCGATAGTGTAAATAAATTATTTTTTGTGAAAAGTAAAAATAAATAACCAATAACTTGGTTATTTAAAATTTTCACATAAACTTTAAGATTATTTAAAAAAAAGCGTAATTACAAAAATTGTAGATCTTTACATTGCCTACAACTTTGCCATTTTTTCCATAGGACTTGTAGTATGACCGAAAATCTAGAAAAACCGTATTTTACACTTTACACCCTCCCCTTCCTTTTCGACCTTAAATCGCGCGTAATTTATTTTTCTTTTAATTTTTGTTATGTTTTTTACCCTTTTCAATAGATTTCATCTTATTATATTGTTTTTTTTCACTTTTTATCTCTGTTTAAGGCTCTAAAAACTTTTAAATATAATAGATTTAAATTAACCCAAACAGAATATAATACGATGTTACAATTTGTAATTCTTTTTAAATATGATAAGTTTTATTTAACATAAACATAATGTTTTAATTAAACAAAGGGATTTAATTAAATACCTCTGAAGAGATTAAATTACTAGCTAATAAACAAGACCTACAGCAAACGTATTTCATCTAAAGTTTAACCCAAAGTTATCTCAACATAACTGTCTTAGTATGAAAAAATTAATAATTTAACCCCGTAGGAAAGCACAATGGAGCATTATTAATGGGGGAAATAATATCTGCACAGTAAGCAGACAACGAAGCCGAATAAACCACACAAAGATGAGTCCCAAGAAGCTTAATTAATTGTCACCGTTTGAATTAACCCATTGAAGATAATTAATTTGGTTTACCTGTATTTTAATTTCAAAAATTAAATTATATACAGTAGGGTGAAACAAAACTTTTTTTTAAATCGTTTTCGGATTGTCTTTAAAATGTGCCTCTGGATGTACGAAAACTCGCGTTAAAGCTGGAAAATTTGCTATAGTATATTACATAACAAGTGTCAAAAGTGTTATGTAAAATCTATGGTGACCTCACCATAGTAAAATCACTTTTGACACGAGTCATGTACAATATTTTTCCTACGACCAAAAAATATTTATATACCAAAACCTAAGTTAGATTTTTCATATCATTAATTTAAACACAGAGAAGATAATCTGACAAAAGCTTAGACGTAAATTAATGTCAATGCCGTAAAATCCAAATAAAGTAATTACCTTTAATTGTATGTAAAAGCATGTAAGTATTTAGTATTTTAATTTTAGTTTTCCTATAAAAGTGTATGCACTGTAATTTCTTTAATTAAGTTTTTCAAATTGCATAATAACACCTTATCACCAAACAAAACAAACAGTGCCAAATGGATTAAATTAAATTTCAACTCTAATTTCAATGGCAATTTCTATTTTATTTTACCAGATATTAGCCTTTTTCTAACAAGGTATGATTTATTTAGAAAAAATCGCATGGCATTTTGTGGTTAGGTTAAAATTTAACCAATCAAGATTCCTACTTTAGCATTTGAAGATTTAGACACTTCCATTTTTTAATGGGCTGCCTATTATTATTATTATTATGATAAGCCTTTGCTATAGAATAATGTCTATAAATAAACTAATAAACCCTTAAACATAAAATTAAAATGAATATAATTTGAAAAAAAGAAAATGTGTGTTAGCACTGGTAAGTCAAAACCTTTGGTTTATTAAAAATATACTGTAAATATCTTTTTAACAGAAATTAGGTATCTGTCATATGTACTTTTCAACACTAGTGTTAAATAGTAGATTTCAACACGCGTGTGATATTATTCGTTTTCTAAAGGATCAAAGAGTAATAATTTGTTGCTGACTTTTTACACCTTGACAAACATTTTTGTGTGCAGCAACAAATTTTTAGAATAACTTTTACTTGGAAAAATCGAGTATGTTGCTGGCGTAACCGGTTTTTGTGACTTAACTGATCTCTAATATTTTCTGATCTTTAATTTATAATTTGTTGCTGACTCTTTACACCTTAACAAACATTTTTGTGTGCAGCAACAAATTTTTAGATTAACTTTTAGCTGGAAAAATCGAGTATAATCCTGGCGTAACCGGTTTTTGTGAGTTAACCGATCTCTAATCTTTCTTGCCTTTCGGTTTAAAATTTGTTGCTGACTCTTTACACCTTAACAAAATTTGTTTTGTGCAGCAACAAATTTTTAGATAAAGTCTTACCTGGGAAAATCAAGTAATATGTTGGAGAAACCAGTTTTTGTGAGTTAACCGATTTCTAATCTTTCTCGCCTTTCGGTTTAAAATTTGTTGTTGACTCTTTACACCTTAGCAAACATTTTTGTGTGCAGCAACAAATTTTTAGATTAACTTCTATCTGGAAAAATCGAGTATAATGTCGGCGTAACCGGTTTTTGTGAGTTAACATATCTCTAATCTTTCTTTATCTTTGATTTATAATTTGTTGCTGACTCTTTACACCTTAACAAACGTTTTTGTGTGCAGCAACAAATTTTTAGATTAACTTTTACCTGAAAAAATCGAGTATAATGCTGGCCTAACCGGTTTTTGTTAGTTAACCGATTTCTAATCTTGCTTGATTTTTGATTTATAATTTGTTGCTGACTCTTTACATCTTAACAAACATTTTTGTGTGCAGCAACAAATTTTTAGAAGAACTTTTACCAAAAAAATTGAGGATAATGTTGGCGTAACCGGTTTTTGTGAGTCAACCGATTTCTAATCTTTCTTGACCCTTGGTTCATAATTTGTTGCTGACTCTTTACTCTTTGACAAACATTTTTGTATGCAGCAACAAAATTTTGGAATAACTTTTACCTGGAAGAATCGAGTATTTTGCTGGCGTAACCGGTTTTTGTGAGTTAACCACTCTCTAACCTTTTTGACCTTTGGTTTATAATTTGTTGCTGACTTTTTACACCTTGACAAGTATTTTTGTGTGCAGCAACACATTTTTAGATTAACTTTTACCTAAAAATCGGGTATAATGCTGGCATAACCGGTTTTTGTAAGTTAACCGATCTCTAATCTTTCTTGATATTTGATTTATAATTTGTTGCTGACTCTTTACACCTTGACAAATATTTTTGTGTGCAGCAACAAATTTTTAAATTACCTTTCATCTAAAAAAATCGAGTATTATGCTGGCGTAACCGGGTTTTGTGAGTTAACCACTCTTTAACTTTCTTTAACTTTCGGTTTATAATTTGTTGCTGACTCTTTGCACCTTGACAAACAATTTTGTGAGCAGCCACAAATTTTTAGATTAATTTTTTCCTGGATAAATCAAGTAGAATGCTGGCGTAACCGGTTTTTGTGAGTTAGCCGTTCTTTAATTTTTTTGACTTTCAGTTTATAATTTGTTGCTGACTCTTTTCACCTAAACAAACAATTTTGTAAGCAGCAACCAATTATTTTTAGATTACCTTTACCTGGAAAAATCGAGTATAATGCTGGCGTAACCGGTTTTTGTGATTTAACCACTCTCTAGCCTTTTTTACTTTTGGTTTATAATTTTTTGATGACTTTTTACACCTTAACAAACAATTTTGTAAGCAGCAACAAAATTTTAGATTAACTTTTACCAAAAAAAATGGATAATAAAGCCGGCGTAACCGGTTTTTGTGAGTTAACCGATCTCTAATCTTTCTTGACTATTGGTTTAAAATTTGTTGCTGACTTTTTACATCTTAACAAACAGTTTTGTGAGCAGCAACAAAATTTTAATTTAACTTTACCAGAAAAATGTATAATAAAGCCGGCGTAACCGGTTTTTGTGAGTTAACCGATCTCTAATTTTTTTGACTTTCGGTTACAAATTTGTGGCTCATTTTTTACACCTCAACAAAAAAATTTGTGAGCAGCAACAAAATTTTATATTAACTTTTACCTGAGAAAATCAAGTAGAATGCAAGCGGAACCGGTTCTTGTGAATTAACCACTCTTTTATCTTCCTTGACCGTTAGTTTATAATTTGTTGCTGACTCTTTACACCTTGACAAACATTTTTGTGTGCAGGAACAAATTTTTATATTACTTTTAATCTGGAAAAATCGAGTATAATGTTGGCGTAACCGGTTTTTTTTAGTTAACCACTCTCTAGCGTCTCTTGACTTTTGGTTTATAATCTGTTGCTGACTTCTTACACCTTAACAAACATTTTTTTGTGCAGCAACAAATTTTTAGACTAACTTTTACCTGGAAAAATCAAGAAGAATGCGAGCGTAACCGGTTTTTGTAAGTTAACCAATCTTCAATCTTTCTTGACTTTTGGTTTATAATTTGTTGCTGACTCTTTACACCTTGACAAACATTTTTGTGTGCAGCAACAAATTTTTAAATTAACTTTTATTTGGAAAAATCGAGTATTATGCGGGCGTTACCGGTTTTTGTAAGTTAAACACTCTCTAATCTTTCTTTACTTTCTATTAATAATTTATTGCTCTACAGTAAGAGCTATTTAATGGATTAACATAATAATTGTAGGACTTTGTACTCATTCCTATTTTTTTATTAAATTACTAAATTAAAATGTCCCTTCTATTTAATTTATTTGACCTAAAAGAATTATTTTGTCGATATTTTATGAAGCTTTTACAAAAGAAGACAACTAAAGCTGACAATAATAAACCCCCAACTTTAATTGTCGATAATGGCCTCTTGACTTTATCATCGCTATGGAATTATTTGCATCGCTGATTTTAACAAACAATTCCGGTCGTAATTATATCAGTTGGTAAATTCTTTTGCCTTGATAACTTAACATCTCTTTTGTTTAATGTAATAACTTAAGTATAAATTACTGGTTTAACACTTAGTTAAATTTTTTTTCACATATACCAGAATAATTAATTAAAATATAGAACGCGCATTTTACGAACAGAGGCGAATAATGATTTAGGCAAGGAAATTGTATTGTAAAAAATAATAGTAAAGATTTAATGAATTTACCTAAAACATCATATTTAAAGAACAGACATAGGTTTTTTAAATTAGGAAATTGTGTCCAAAAATGTTTAAAGCGCAAAAAAGACAGGTCCCTGCTTTCAAACTTTCAAAATACTCTCTGTTTATCTGTTTTACTACAATTTCTTGTGTTCTATCAACAGTTTTTAAAGACCCAAAAAAAAACAAAGAAAGCTCCCTTCTTTCTTAGTACTACCTGTTTCTTTTAAGATACAATCTTAATCCATAATTTCTTGTTTTCTATCAAACATTTTTGAAAAAAATATAGGTCTTTACTTTTAAAAATATTTTTTTACTTTACCATGTTCTCTTTTTTTTCTCGTTTTCATACGCATTAAAACATCACAAATAAAGGAATATAAGAGGGGGGTCTCTTATATACGCCCCTGGTTTTCATCACATTGGATATAAAAACGTGCATTTTTCGGGGTAATACCACAAGTGTGTATATACAGGCTGTCTCTAAACAAATGCAAAAAAATTTAAAACCTGACTCCCTGTCCAAATAAACCGTGGTTTGCTTTATAAACATGGGGTCAAAAGTCAACATTTAGGGAGATACGGCGCGGCGCGGCGGTACAAAAATAGCGAAAATATAACGTTTAAATTTTTTTATCCTTTTAACAAAATGCGTAAATATTAAAATTGTATAAAAATTATGATGTTATAAATATACACTTTCCGAATATTTTTGCACATTTTTGGAATCAATGAAAGTGATGGAAATAGACTACTTCTATCGTTCTTCCTAACCAAATTTAAACTGTGACTTACGCAATCCTCTCAGAAATATAAATTTAAATAGCCTGTTGAATTTAGAAACTTTTGTAACCCTTAGTATTTTTCGTTAAACCTACCAATTTAAATTAAAAAAATAAATCATAAAGTTTCAGGACGGGAAAAGGACCCCGCACTAACCTTATGGATTTTTGGTCCCAGTCGAATTACCTAAAAATTCACTATGTTGTAGTTCTTGACTTTCTAATAAAAAGTTATTATTCGCCAAACGTGATCCTATGATCAGTTTTCAAGATATACAGGGTGTTCCATTTTGATTGAAATTGCGGGATATCTCAGTTATTAATAAAGATAAAACCTTGCGATTTTTGTGAATCCAGGCTACTTTTTTGTGAAACAAAAGATGCCATAAACAAAGCCGTCATAGCTCTCTTGGTTTTTAAGCTATAGGGCGATATCGGAAATATTAAATTTTCAGGTACTCCTTGTATCTCAGTACACTCACAACTTATCAAAAGGGTAAAAACGGATTCCTATTTAACTTTTTATGTAGAATGCAGTGGCGTAGACAGAATTATTCTAAATATTATTGTTTTTAAAATATTGACAAAGGTTTTTTTTATGAAACACCCTATGTATAAAAATTGGTCAATTTAATTAATTTATTACTTCCCAGTATCCTTTTAGGATTTACACACATTCCCGTTAGTGACCCATAAAATCACTATTTACAAGCCTTTAGTTTAGTTTAACCTTAAAATGTCTCTTAGCTATCTTATTGGTAACCGTGTAAGTACGGTATGAAAAAAAATTATAATACAGTAAATCAGTTTGTTACTTAGTTGTTAAAAAAAACTTAATTTAAAGAAAAAAAACAGGACCATTAAAAATTGACCGTTTTTTTTTGAAAAAAATGTTTTTTTAATTTTATTTAAAATTTTGCTTATCATCTAAAATTAAATTCTAAACGCCATTTTCAAATAACTTTTCTAAATATCATACCAACTAACGTCACTTTTTGATATGCTAATTTAATTTTCAGTAATTATCTCCCGAACCGACTCCCGTAAACCAAATGTCATAAATGATTTTTGGGTTATTGGATAAGCAGAGGTAATTGTCTTTTTTTTTTAAATAATTTTAAAAATTAAAAAAAATCCATATGTGTGCAACTCTTTGGCGGTCATGAATATCTTGGAAACTATTCATAGGATCACGTTGGGCCAATAATAACTTTTTATCAGAATGTTGAGAACTACAAGATACCAAATTTTTGGCCAATTCGACTGGGACCCCAAATCCCAAAGGGCAGTGCGGGGTTCTTTAAAAATATTTCAATTAGAATTGGGTAGTATTCGAATACTCGGTATTCAGAGTCCTATTCAAAATAGACTTGGCTCGTATTTAAATACTATTTGAATAGATCTGTAAATTTGGTATTCGGTATTCGACTGAATAATTTCTTGTATTGTCAGTATTCGGGATTCTGAATGGTGAATACCGTTTTTAAATTAGAGTATTCAAATACTTCTTTGTATTCATATTTTCTTATTCAGATCCTGCATCTGCCAGCAAAATACTCGATTTTTCCAAGTAAAAGTTATTCTAAAAATTTGTTGCTGCACACAAAAATGTTTGTCAAGGTGTAAAACGTCAGCAACAAATTATTACTCTTTGATCCTTTAGAAAACGAATAATATCACACGCGTGTTGAAATCTACTATTTAACACTAGTGTTGAAAAGTACATATGACAGATACCTAATTTCTGTTAAAAAGATATTTACAGTATATTTTTAATAAACCAAAGGTTTTGACTTACCAGTGCTAACACACATTTTCTTTTTTCAAATTATATTCATTTTAATTTTATGTTTAAGGGTTTATTAGTTTATTTATAGCCATTATTCTATAGCAAAGGCTTATATTAATAATAATAATAATAATAGGCAGCCCATTAAAAAATGGAAGTGTCTAAATCTTCAATACTTGTTGCATTTCCTAATACCAGGATTTAGTATTTAGAAATACTAAATCCTGGTATTAGAAATGCAACAAGTATAAGTCAATAATCGGTATTTTTGTTTTTGGTCTTCAAAAATATTTATTAATACTAAATTCTGTTATTGCGAAAACCAACAAATATAAGTCAAAGACAAATTCCTGTGTCTTTGCTGAGCGTGAGGAGTGGGATTAAAGGTTTTTAATAAAATTAAGTAAAGTTCTCGCCAGTAGAGAAGATGCCACGGCGTCACCACTTCTGTCTCACTTTCAATTATTCTCCTTTTTGTTGCTCGCACACGATGTAAACGACGCATTTAGACAGCGATAGTTGATTGCCGTCTTTATTTGTATGACGCTTGTGGCATCTTTGTAGACTCAAAACCAGTTATTATATTATAGTATATTATATTCTATCAAAATAAGAATAAATAATACCGGTGATGCCGGTAACATTTGAAAGTAGCAGTTATTTCCGGTTAAACTGAAAGTAATACAAAACAAGTAAATAAATCAACCAATCCACAATTATGTCAAACAACGACACACCAAATTTCATTTTTTTATTGAAAGCTAAAAAGGTATAGGGGAAACCACCTATGATACACACCCGGTTATACGCCAAAACAATAGATTTAAAAAAAATACAAGAAATCGAATTTGCTTTAAACTACTACTAAATAAACTAAACGAACAATAAAAAATGGAAAAATCCCTTAAGAACGGTAAGATTTTTTTCTACAACAAAAAACGTCTTTAACTCAAACTCTCTTAAATTGTCCCAAAATTAGCCATAAACCTATAATATTTAAAAACCAATTCCTTTTTAAAGGCGATAAATCCACTTGGTAAAATAAACTAGAACTAGGGCAGAGATATTTCACGAGAATCTTAATTAACTCAAAGGTGTATAAAACAGAATAGTATTCGCACTATAAAGGAAATAATTTAGCCCTGTAGGAAAGCACAATGAACCTCTATTAATTGAGAAAATAATATCTGTGTAGTATAAACAGAGAACAAAGCCAAGTTAACCACACATGGGTGTATCCTTAGAAAATTAATTATTTGTAAGTAACAACTTTGATTCAATTTATCGTGATTATTAGAAAATAAAGCATTTAGAAACCACAATTTTTTGAACAAAAACATTTAGAAATCACCATTTTTTGGAAAAACTTTGTTTAGATAAGTGATTAAACCACAGATGTGCTGTTAAACCGCGAATAAATTTCAAAATTAAAAGAAAATGTCAAACTTTATTATCAGTAAAATTCTGTATTGTTGACTTTAATGTAAGTTTTTCAGGAAATAATCTAGCCGTATACCACTCGACCTACAAAATAAATCGAATAAACTTCAGGAAATAATCTAGCCGTATACCACTCGACCTACAAAAATAAAATCGAATAAACTATCCAAACATTTTTTGTAAGATTTGCTTGGCAAATAGTTTCATGGACAACAATTTAAAAACCCTTAATTATAAAAAAACCCTTGACAGCGGCGCGGTCTTGTGTATTTATTGAATTATTTTACATTTAACTATTTTCCAAGAAAAATTTTGCTCAAGATATTTGTAGGGTATGCTGTGTAAGGCTTTCGCGGCCATCTTCTGCTAATCTTATTATGTACTACCATAATATATACAAAATTTACAACGACGGCTGAATACCCCAGAAAACTTTAGTTTAGCATTTGCAGGGTAGTTTAGTCGAATTTATGAGTCTTGTGATATAAAATATAAGTAAAAACTTAGTGAGATGGGGAGGTAAAAGGGTAATACCCCCTCCCCCAGAAAGGTTAAAACATTTGTAACGGCCTTTACAAAAAGGTTGTGAAGTAGAGTTTGTAAGTGTTTTTTGGTAGTAGTTTTTGCACAACATGACATGTTTTACTACAATGAATATCAGTAAATATGAATTTTTATAGGGTAAGGACTTTTGTGGCCGATTTTTAGTTATACAAACGAGTTGAAACATACTTTATCCATTGCATTACTACCCCGCCCTCAGACAATGAATTTATCCACACCACTGGCAGTGTAAACAGGGGCGTCTCCAGCCGATGTCCCAGGGGGGCAAGTTGATATGGAGAATAGGAAAAGTATGAATTGTCTTTGACGTGTTATGACGTCACATCTCACCCATTTTTCGGCCATGTAGTTCAGTGCCGGAGATATACAGTTTATTGTATTAGTAAAACAACCGTTTACACAACAGCTTTTAATTGTTATTAAGTTGTAAATTCTTTTACTTTAAATAAAAAGCATTTGGAATTACATCTTTCAACAAATATCACTTCCAAAACAATGCAAAATGAAATGCGCAAATTCTAGACGCCACTGGATTGATCTTTAGCTTTGATTTTTACCCAGTCTTGCCAACTTTTCTCCGTGAGGTGCCCTTCCTTGCGTCCCCGACCTCGCCTAAAAAGTTGAGGATATGTCGCAATCTTATAAATATAAACTAACCTTGATTAGAACTACAAAAAAAAAAGTAAATGGAGAATTAAAAATCAACGGTTTGGAACCGTTGTTAAGATAAATTGAGTAAAAATTTAAAAATAATATTATTAAAAATAAACTATTATTTAGGTTTAAAATTTTAAAATTTCTAGCTTTTAGGAGATTCTGAAAAAATCTTTGACATTAAATGTCAAATATGTTTGTTTGTTTTTAATAATAGTATTTTTTTATTTAATTTATCTTTGCAACGGTTGCAGGCTTGCCACCGGAATGTCGAATTTTAGTTCTCCATTTACTTGTTTTTTTTTTTTGTTTTTTAGTTTTAATTTATTTTTTGACGTGTAGCCAAATAACTACAATTAAATTAATGAATTCGCTGAACCAATACAAAACATATCTTAAATAAAGCACATTGAAAAATAAAATTGACAACTCTCAGCAGAGACAAAACGTTGGATCTTAAATCGAAAATCGCCATTATATAACTAAGCAAAAGTAATAATGTAACCGACTTCTGGTGACTTTAAAACCGATGCAAAGTCCGCATTTATAATACATATTAGTAAAAACCAATCAATTGTAATTTCTGTGAGAAAAATACGAAAGCCAAACGCAGCAATTGCTTAGATTTGATGAAATAGTATTGATGATTTCGTCTGAGTTTTATAACGTACGAGAATAATCGATCAAGCAAGCCAAGAAAAAGAATTTAGACTTTAGTTGCTACACATTGTGCAACCTTTTGTAGAATCTCTAGAAAGGGACAGCTGCCCCCTTGCCCTCCCCCTGTGGCGACGCCCTGAGGTGTAAAGTGTGTTCTATAAGTAGTAGAAGATAAAGTAAAGCAATAGGGTTATACAGAATGTTCCACAGGAAACTGCTGCGACTGATTTCTCAAAAAGTAGGCTTTGATGTGGTAACATTATAAAATCAGTGGGGGACATAAAACTAAAATATTTTGAGGGTTTTACCAATTCTGCTTCTACTGGAACTTAATGTCAACTTCTGTTATTTTTAATGGAATTCTATGTATTATTTACTTTTTAGATTCTGCATAAAATTCTAAACATATTATGTATTTAATGTATAATGTCCTATACCTAGGTTCCACCGTTTTTAACCTATATTAAATTTTTTTGTCCAAAATAAAGTTTGCAAGCCAATATAATATGACGACTATTTTTTAACAATATTCTATAACGGAAATTGAGGTTAAATCCCTTCTTCTTAAAATCACCTAAGGATTTAAACCTTTTAAAATTAGGGACTGATTCTTTTAAACCTTCTAAAATTAGGAACTAATTCTGTAACACCCTGTATAGCTTAGACCTGGCCACACAGAAATTGTTTTTTTTTTTAAATCCAGATATCTTTAAAACTGCTGCTTAAATCAATTTTAACTAAGTAAACCTTTTTTTGTAAAATATGTTATAAAAATAAGATTTTTTTTTCAAAATTACCGTACAGGGAGACACAACAAAAATATTTTGTTTTCAATTTGTGCAAGATACCGTGGGTGGCACCCTTTGGAGTTTACAACAAAAATAATAAAAAAATCCCAATTTCTTACCCCTGAAAACCGACCTTTGCCGAAAAGTGTGACAATACACCTACTATTAAAAAACTATTTTAAAAAAACTAAATCCGGAATAAATTTTTGACATCCTATATCTCCAAACACTTTTGGACTAAGGTAAGTTGGGTTAACTCGTCATATTTGATCCTCGGGAATTTGTGGTATCATTTTTACGCACCTTTCCGAAACACCCTGTATACTGTGGTTCATTAAGTGTGCACCAAATGAAAAACTTTGTTTTAAGTCATGGCTTTCTCCTATTCAAATTTTTATTTATTTATTTATTTATTTTAAATTGCCTGTGCTAGACTTTCTAAAGAATTAAAACAAACATTTGGGTACAGTAAATAAAAATTCTTTTAAACCCATTATTATTTATAGTATATCTGTCTTATTAAAAAGCCTCTTTGTAAAATTGTTGGACCCTGTTAATTACTCTTGCAATAAACTTGAAGTTAGCGGTAAGATTAATAAAAATAGTTTAATTATACAAATTATGTCTTATTTGATTTAATTATTTTTAAAGTAACTTGATTGAAGCTCCTTTAACAAAATATTGAATTAGCGTACCTAGTAAAAAATTGTATCATACAAGGTTATTACAAAAATTTTCAAAAAATTTAAAAATATCTTAATAGGAAGTCTTGTCTTACTAACCAGAACTTTTGATTTTTTTTTTAAATTTTGTTTGATGTTTAAATAAGGGTATCTTTTTCGATCAAATTTGTATATCCTTTAACTTTTGATAAAACTAACCAGTGCTAATATACAATTTAAAATCATACATCAACTTTTATCAGGAATAATATTTTCTGACAAATTGCAAATAAAGAAGTTTTCCATTTGTTGTTCACCTAATGGACCACACTATAAATATAGATAATTAAAACTTGATGTTCTTTTAAAAACAATCCTACTACCGACAATACAGGCTAAAGGTATGTGGTGCCAAAATATTTAAAACAAAATAATCTTTCGAGAGATCAAAAAAAAAAAAAAATTCGAGTAAATTTTAACCCTTAAAGTTTTTGGCTATCGTTTACCTATGACTTATAAGTAATTATATTTTTATAAAATAATTCACAAATAACCCTAATTATTGCAAAATTGCACAGTTTTAGAAAGCTTTAAAAGTTTTACCAAAAACTTTAAGAAGTTTTCCTGCTCTACAAAATAAAGATCTTTTAAGCTTTCAACGAAATAAACTTTTGCAAGTAATATAATTATGACCGGGATTACTTGTTGAAGTCAGCTATGCAAATAATTTAAAAGCGTTCATAAAATTTAAAGTTAATTTTAATGTTAAGTGTTCATTATCGACATCTTTAATTGTCTTTGTATTTATCTTGTAAAATACAGGGTGGCTCATCACAAACGCCTTGGTCCCTGGTAAAAAAACCTTTGCACACTTTTTAACTAATAATAACTTTTTATCTGTTGCGCCTATCTTTTCTATTTTTGAGGGGCTAATAGGTAGATGTGTTTTTCTTGGGTTTGCCCATTTTTGTCAAATAGATTTAAACAGGGCTGGACTTACGGGACTTTTTCCGAAATGATGCATTAATCTTCATTACAAAAAAAAATATCTAAAAATAGGCTTATACGTTTATTTTTAAATAATTTACTGTTAAGTTTGGTCAGCATCCATCTTAGTAACTATGGTAACCTAACATTTTTGATTTTTAAAGGACTCTAAAAAAATAAATATTTTCTAAAATCGGGGAAATGCATGCTTTATGAAGAGCATTGTTTATCACAAATAATTATAATTCCTAAATCCTCAAATTGTTGACATATTTGCTTTAACTGAATCATTCTCCACAGTTTGTCTACAAGAAAAACGTATTAGCTTAATTGTTGCTATATTAGATTAGATATTTTTGCAACCAGGTTTAATACATTATTTTGGAAAAAGTCCTGTAAGTCCAGTCCTGTCTATATATATTTGACCAAAATTGGCAAACCTAAAGAAAACATATCTACCTATAACCCTTTTAAAAATAATACAGATAGGCGCAACAGAAAAAAAAGGTATTCTTAGTTAAAAAGTGTACAAGGTTAATTTGGCCCACCCTGCACACCACACAACTTTTTAGCTCTAAACGAATGTGATCAAGGCATTTTCGCCAAATTATGGAGTTTAAAATTTTGTTTTGATAATATTATCGATACATTATACACGGTGCTCAAAAACAAATACATATTTATAATTAGCTACCTTCGAGTGCAAATTACTTTCTTATTTTAAATTCATAATAAAATTTGTAAATTTCGGGGACAAAAATAAGGTTTTTTTTTTAATTTTGTTTGCCAGAAATGTAAGGTTTTTAGGAGATTTAAGATTTTTAAATATTTCATGAAAGAAACAATACCTAATACCCCGTATTTTTTTATTTAGATCGTAATTTATTTATTTATGAATTACGCGATCAAAATGTAATAAAATATGGTGTCTGGTCATCTTTAATTATCACATTAGGTACACTTATGATTTTTTAAAATACCCTGACACTTCCTGAAGTACCAAGCTTTTTTAAATAGTTTAATTTTTGACTTTTAACAATAGAATTTAAAAATTATTTTAAGAATTTAACCATAAACTAAACTTGTTAACTAGTTAATTTAAAAAGGTTGTACTTTAAACACACTAGTGTAAAGACGTAATTATAAAACAATTCAAAAATGCAAAAATAAATAAACTAATAATAAACTTTTATGCGAGCTTTGTAAGCAATATAATAAATGAGAAATTAAACTTCCCAGCTCACAAAACTTCTCGACCACATTGTCAGCCGAGGTATAAAGGTGTAATTAGACAGCTGATTGCTTTTGGAATTGAGAGCACCCCATTGTTATTAGACTTAGGCGGAATCAATTATTATTAATTGATATTGGAACGTTCTATATTTGGATTAAAAAAGCTGGTTTCATATGCGTGTCTATGTTTGTTTGATAACTAAATAATACATTTATAGTAAGAAATTATACTTAAA
Source organism: Listronotus bonariensis (assembly GCA_014170235.1). Lineage (NCBI taxonomy): Eukaryota > Metazoa > Arthropoda > Insecta > Coleoptera > Curculionidae > Listronotus > Listronotus bonariensis. The sequence continues at coordinate 18,869 of JACEGR010004722.1, read as the reverse complement.
ATAATAATATTATTTAGGTAGCTTATAAATTTGCTTTAAAATATTTTTTAAAGCTGGAATAATATGTATACAGGGTTGTTTTCGATGTGTGTCTTATTAAAAGATTTTGAAAACTACAAAAATAGATTTAAAAGTCATTTACCTAGGAAAATTACATTTGCCGTGGTCCTTGTTAGGCAAATGACTGTGATATATTTGACAACATATTATAGTGTTTTGCAGACTACAGTTAAAAGCAAAAGCACGTGTCATTTGATTGGTTTGAGGCAGTATAGACGGTCATGCAAAACTGTCACATTGGGAAGGTCATGGTTAGTTTTGATTAGTTAAAACTTTTTTTTAATTTGCTTGATTGGGAAATTAAATACACTGGGAAAGATCATTTACCCGTGATGGAGTTCGGTTCGGTCAAGCGTGGAGATGCTCACCTAAGGCGCCGGCTTTAGTACGCTTTAATAGTGGTTTCCAAATGTTTGGTATGTCCACACTTGGATTGCTAAAAACATTATTATTGTTTTTAATAGAGACGGCTTTCTTAAATTTGCGCTTTCTCCAATGTGGTGCCCTGTGAACAACCCGTGCTTCTGACCGCTTGATATTGTGTTGTTGAGACCAAACATGGTCAGCGATCCCTGATTTCGATGTTTCCCCCTCTGTGTGTGTTGTTTGTGCTCTGCCAGTCTTACATTTAAAGGTCGTTTTGTTTCTCCAATGTACGACCCCCACATTGACATGGTACCTGGTAGATACAATCTTTCTCTTGTGTGGATAAATCGGGTTTGGTTTGTGCCAAAAAGCTTCGTTACGTAGATCCAGACTTAAAGGCGGTTTTAATTCCAGATTTCTTTGCTATTTGTCTAATCTTTAGCAATAGCAAAAAAATATGAAAGTTTCATATTATTTTTTGACAAAGCCGCGTAACATTTTAAAACAATGTAAAGATGTAAATCGATGGAAATGAAAACAGAGATTTTTACATTGATATAAAATGATTTTTGATAAAATGCGAATAATTTCCTTTTTTATTGAACATTGCATAAAAATGTTTTAATAAAATCCATTAAAAAGTATCACACAAGTCCTGCAAAACTATTTACAGGGTGATTCTAAACAAATTTAACATTTTAGGAGGTAATTCCTTGTTCAAAATTAAGGGTAGTTTGCTTTATAAACATTGGGTCAAAAGTCAACCATTAGGAAGATATTAAGTAAAAAATTTACCAAAAATGTCTTTAATTATTTTCTTTAAAAAAAAAAAATTACTGTACTCAAACTACCGAGTAATGTCAAAAAAGAAATTTTACAACTGTTTTATTAGGTGATAGCAGATAAACAGATTTTTTTATAAAATACATTTTCCTGTCCCGACACGTTATGGTTTCCATTTTTTTATTTTAAATTGATAAGTTTATTTAAAAAATAGAGGAGTTAAAAAGTTTATAAATATAACAGCCTACCCAAATTTATATCTATCGAGGATATTGCTTAAGTTTTTCTTTAAAGTTGGTTAGCAAAAACGATAAAGGTAGTCTATTTCCCACTTATATTTATTTTAAAATGGTGCAAAAATATTCAAAAAGTGTGTTTTACATACTAGCAATATTTCAGTAAAATTGTATTATTTTAGCGCTTTTTGTTTTTGAGATAAAAAGTAAAAACGTTATTTTTTCGCTATTTTTGTACCGCGATATCTCCCTAATGGTTGGCTTTTAAACCCATGTTTATAAAAGAAACTGCCCTTTAAAAAAAAAAAAGAATTATATCCAAAAATTTTTCGCATTTATTTAGAAACACCATGTTCATTAAAAAATATTTATTTCTGTTTTCACGAATACCAAGCCATCGCATATTATTATTTCTCTTTAAAATAATTTACTTCGTAAATAACTGAGTAAAACTGCTTAACTTCCACAATAATTTTGATAAATTAATGAGGGAAATTAGAAATAATAATGCCGCCAGCTATACATTAATTTTAAGATGCGGAAACTTTGCCTGTTTAATTTAAGAATTGCAAAACTTTTTACTGGCTTATTTAAAATCAAAATAATCGTTTTCTAAGGGCTTTAATTTGTAATTTTACGCTTACTTTATTGAAGAAAGACTTAGTTAAAGGGTTCAAAAAACAGTTAAAATAAATAATATGCTCAGAGTTAGATGAAATAAAAGACTGTTTTAAAGTACGCAAAGATAAACTCGAAGGTATGACTGCGAGTAAGACTGATACACATGATCGCACTTACTTGCGAGCTTCCTTTTAATTCTGGTACACTCGAAGGCATGACTAATTGTGTAAATGCCCATTAAGGGGCTGTTTATAATACCTATAGTAACGTATGTCCTAAAAGTTTTGGCACAAAACTCATTGTCTTTAATTTTAACAAAACCAAAATAATATCAAGTTGCCTTTGAAAACAAAAGTTTATTTACTTTATTTACTGTCAGTTGAGATTTATTAATTTTGAAGTTTTCGCTTTAAGATGTCGTATAAATTAGAAATAAGAAAAAGTATCTACAAGTTAGTTGGGCGGATACCCAAAGCTGAAATCTGTCGAATAGTCCAGAATGAAAACATTCCACGCAGAACCATTTATAGAACAATAGCGTGCGAGCAGGGAATACTATGTCTGAATCTCCCAAAAGTGGAAGACCACGTGCATTTACCGCACAGAGGTCACAGAGATTGGTGAGAAGAGCAAAAACCAGATTGGAATGTCAACGAGGAGACTGGCTAGGCAATACAGATCTTCTAAGAATACGATATCGTTGGAACTGAGGGGAATGGTCTTAAATATCGAAAGAGACGTAAGTGCCCCAAATACTCTCAAGCGCAGCATTAAAAAAACGATAAATATTGTATGCCAAAACTTTTAGGACATACGTTGGCATTATAAACTTTAATATAGTCTTCATGTAAACAAACATTTCGTTAATTTAAAACTGCGAATCTGCGCAATTTTCAAACAGTCGTCTATTTATAAAGGTAAAAACATAAATTTAGATTATAAATTTGAAAAAAGAAAGAACCAAACTAATAATATTAGCGAAAATACCTCACAAGCCCAAGAGTAAACAAGATAATATCGACGGATTCCGTAAAAAGTTAAAAATTATAAACTTTTTATTGAACTGTCACGGATTTGTCACTTTTTTAACATTGGTTTCGACAGCCCAATAAAATTTCGATATTGTAGTCACGGGATTTCGGACCTCCTCAATGTTTTACCAAACATGAGAACTAGCCATAAAGCGGCCAACAGCGGATCAATATTATGGCGCAATATTGTACAATAATATTGACCGTTTAGAGTTTAATTAAGAGGTTGTACAATATATGTGTCAATTAATAACAGTTTAATTTTAATTGTGCAGTAGTGTTTAATTGTGTCGTGTGTGGATAATTATTTCAGTTTTTAAATACGAAAAAGTATTTGTTTTTAAAAACAGTTAAACAAATATTTGTTCAAAAGCAATAGGAGATACAAAGGTTTTTTGTTTCTTTTTTTTTGTGTTTTAAGTAGCTACTTTTTTCTTACCTTTGGTTTAACCAGTAGTAACAAAACTAGCTATCGTGCAATATATTAAATATAGTTAGTGCGTTAATATATTGCATTGTTTGGGGACGACTAAGATTATTATTGTACGATATTTTGCGCAATAATATTGATCGTCTGCGGGCTCCCTTAACTGCCTTTTTCTATTAGCGGAAGACAAAAATTGCGCGACGGACCGACGCTATCGAAATGTATGGAGTTTTATGAGACCATTCACAGGTTAAGAACGCAGAAAGTCGGCTGTGCGTGTGAAAGTTCTCATAAGACTTCATACACTTTAACAGCGTCGGTCAACTTTTTGTCTTCCGCTGGTATAAAAAAAAGAAAAAGTTATAAAAAAATTATGAATGCAGCACATTTACATCGTCCACCGTCCAGATACTTCAAAAAGAAAAAATGAAAAGATCAAGTTTGGGACCTGTTCTGATGAGTTGTGATTGCTTAAGAGTATTGGAAACAAATAATTAAGCCAACTTTTTACAAAAATACCCTTTAAAGAGCTACAGGACACCTGCAAATTTTTGACAAACTATTTATTAATAAGATGAGCATTTCTGACTAAGGATTATGGAAAAGGGCATTTGCGAGTCACGGAAACAGTATTTTAAACTAACTTATTTAATACAGGGTGGACCAGGTTTCTCGTGACAAATTTTGACAGTCAATGAAAAATATTTTTTTATGATTATTTCCTTCAATAGAAAATAGTCTCATCAGAAACCATCATTTTTCGGGTGAATTTTGTTTAGATAAGTAAATAAACTACATGTTGTGCTGTTTAACCGCGAATAAATTGCTGTCATTTAAATTAGTTGTCAAGATTGAAAGAAAATGTAAAACATTATTATCAGTAAAATTCTGTTGGCTTAAATGTAAGTTTTTCAAAAATAATCTAGCCGTATACCACTCGACCTACAAATTTAAATTGATTAAACTATCAAAATATTTTTTGCAATAATTTTTCGGTAAATAGTTCCATAAACAATATGTTTTGAAAAACTCTTGACCGCTTTGCGGTATCAAGTTTTTAAATTGATGTTCATTCAACTATTTTCCAAGAGAAAATCTTGCTCAAAATATTTTTGGGTAGTATAATTGATTAAATTTTAAGGTCTTGTGAAATAATATATTAAAAAGTTCCTATAAACATATGTCCGGACTTACTTTCATTCTGAGATACAGGGCGTTAAAATTTTCCAAAAAGTCGGTATCTTCTAAATATCTTACAAACCTTTTAACCGATTTAAATTAAATTTTGGACACTTATTAAATTTATTAAGGCGCTTGATAAACCTTACCTAGATTAGTATTATTGTGTCCAGTGGCGTCTTAGTGGGCACCACAGCCAATATTATTGCGAAAAAAGTACGCCACTGACTTTTTATGAAGTTTTAGTATATTTTTTCCAACTAATTAATTAACAATTTAACTTTTTGGTCAATTGTATTTTCTTCGTATCTGCCTTTGTTCAAAAAAAAAATTAAGGTTATTTAATTTTTTCTAAAAAGTAGCCTTAAACAGCATACAATATTATCCAAAATTAAAAAATTAACAATTTTGACCTAAGTAAATAGAAAAATGACAATTTTCGATGAAATACACAACTGTTTTTTTATATTAGGGCAAATGATTGTTTTATTTTTATTTTTGCTTTTTATATCATATTGTCCATAGGTATTTTTTAGAAAAAATTAAAGAAGCTTTAATATAAATATGCTGCGGATCTATATTCTTTATTATATCATTATGCAATTTTCAAATACAATTTTAAAGAAAATATTTATTTTTCTTACAAAACTATTGGAAAAATGGGTGGTAGTCTTATAAATTAATTAGTGTGCATTGTGATCTTCCTGTATATTATTAATAAAGAATATAGAGTGTTACAAATTCGAGGGTCACCATTAGGATCTCGGGAACGGTAGGACATACATGGTTGTCTAAATTTGCCTAACGTTGCGCATTTTTATGCCTAACCATGCTACAATTTTAAAATTTGCAGCCGGTTCGGAATTATCCGAAAAACGAAATTTTGCTAAACAGTTTATATTTTATCCTTAGTTTAATAAGAGAGATATTTTAAAACAAACAACATATTATTGTTTCCACTTTTTTTATTATAAAATTATGTGATTAAACTTAAGATCCGACATTTCGCCTTTGAGTCACCATTATCAAGTTTTTTTTTTAAATTTGCGGATTATTTGGTTTTACACTTAATAAACTCGTATTTTAATTCTAAATCGAACGACATAATACTTTCATGTAATTGACTTTACATTTATGCGACGTTTTGAACCGAAAAACCATCATTTACTATTTTGTAAGTAAAAATTTCCATTTTATTCCAAACAATCGTGGAAATTTTCATTTGAAGGTAAGTATGCATTAATTTTTTTCTTTTAATACTCATTATTATTCTTTTTTTTACTTATTTACTCATAATTCAACTAACAAGCTACAACAATTAATGTAATTTACATACGTTTACTTATACGTAATAAAATAAAAGATCTAATTTATTTTAAAGCCCCTATCAACATTATCGTAGCCTCTTATAAAAAAAATACCTGCGAATGAAAATTTTCCAAAACGTTTGGGAAAAAGAAAAAATTAAAATGCAAGCTTATTAGGTTTAAAACAAAATATTTCGCCTTAAAAAAAAACAAAGTTAATGGTGGTAGCTCAAAGACGAAATGTCGGATTTAAAATATAATGACATCTTTTTTAAAACAAAAAAAAAATAAAACGGAATATTGTTAAGCATAAAAATGCGCAACTTTTCTCCAATTTAAGCTACTCAGTATCTCTTACCGTACCCGAGATCCTAATGGTAAGTACTCCTCAAATATGTATCACCCTGTATAGTAGCAAGTCTTTTATTTTGATTAACACTACTTTATATTGATAATGTGTACAATGCTATTGGGTTTTATGTAGAAATACATACAATCTTTTTTATACTGATTTTTATTAGTATTAAAGTGAGAAAACAACGAAGCGAAAGCGATAAGTCACTGTGTTTACATGCCAGAAATCTCTTTTTAATATCAACCTGTTAGTGTTCTACGCGCGTTAGGCCGTCTTCTTTTTACACATTACTTAAGAATAAATACCTATTACCAGTGCCTCTAAATACAGGAAAAACTTAGAAAATATCTTTATATTTTAGAGTGTGTAAAATTTTTTATTATTTCATTTCTAATTTTTCATTTTTTACTTGGTGATTTTAAATAAAGTTTAATTAAAATCACAATTTATTTTTACTATTTAATGCCCCAAATATAAACTTTGCTTTTTTATTCTTGTCTAAACTATTGTTTTTAATAAATAATTTTTTATCACATTTACCATAGCGAAAATCGGACTACCGGATTTGCTTTGCCAAATAACAGTGTCCATGAAAAATTCAACATTATGATTACAAACCAGAGGGCAGACAATTTTACCAAATTGCTGATGTAAAACATGATCCCTTTATTAATTCATATTCTGTTGAAAATTTTTCGGGCCAAGAGATAAAATTCAGTGGCTTATGTTTATTTTAAAAATTATCGAATGCTGCTTTTAAATATTTTATAATTTGTTCATCCTAAAAATCTTATTATTTAATATTTAATTAAGGTAATTTTTAAAATTTATTGGTTCTTACAGAGAAACTTAAACTGTTTGAATCACGACTCAAAAATTTCATGAAAAACCTTTATCGTGGATCCCAAGCTTTATGTGTTACTGATATTTCACAATATTGTATTTGCCTGGGCCAGTAATAAAATGGACTTCATGATAGGAACCCCTTATAAAACCATTATAGGGGGTCCCTTTGCAAGTATCTACTATGAATGTCATACCGCCATATATGGAAACGGTGCTTTTTTATCTTTTTAACATCCCACGAAGCCATATGCCTAAATACCAGAGTACCGTATGCACTGAAACATGTAGTTATGCATTTCACAGCACCTTATAGACAACGCGGTAGTGCCACCACGGTCATTATTTTTAAATAACTACTACCTATATATGTCTCCCCGCTGGGAATCGAACCGGCGACCTCTGGCTTCGAAGATTAAAGCTCTGTCGACTGCGCCACGAGGGAGACTTAACCCAGCTTGTCAATGTCAAATGTTTCGGGTGTCGGACTGGACGAAAGCGTCAATTTTTTGTCGTGCAATTTTATCACAATGTTTACGGTCACGAAACCCACCTAGTCCGATACCCGAAACATTTGTTTGAGTCTTATGACTTCATGACTGTAACCCTTGCTATTCTTAGCACAATTTTAAAAACTGTATGTAAAACATTGTGGTAAACTTGTTCGACAATAAAGTAATGCGTACACCCAGTCCGACACCAGAAACATTTGACATTGTCAGGCTGGCTTAAAGCGCCTCTTTCATATATGGCGGTATTAATATTAGTGGTAGACTCGTCAAAAGGAATTGAACGTATTTAATATACGCACAGAAAATCCACTGACACGTCCATTGTAGCGGAAAATATTAAAGCGTTTTGTTTTGAAGATGGTGATTTTAAGTTTGAATTTTCTTTCGTTGATACTACGGTTGTGAAGGTCACTAGATTTTATTCATCATCTGTCTGTGGGATGGCAAATGGATTGGATAATGGATAACAATTAATCCAGCAAATTAGGCAACTTTGGTTAATAGCTTGTCTTAGTCTTTTATTTACCACATACACTTTCTTTGTTACCTCTATTACCTTAGAGTACAAGCTAGACGCTCGCCTGCAGTTATTGGTTCACGAACTGTGTAGGACTTGCTACCAGTTGACTCAACTTTCTGTAATAATTTTTCAAAATGCTCTTTTGACAGTTTTTAAATAATTGAAGTGTTTTTCATCATCATGTTGTATTAACTCCTTTAATAAATTATAATATTGGTTATGAACTTTTCCTTCTAAAAAAAAAATATTCTAACCCTAAACCTGTGCCTCCTTTTTTGTCTTCTTGGTCGTATTGAAAGTAGGATAAATATCATTTTTTCGCCAAATATCATATTGAAGTAAACAATTAAAAATAAGTGTAGTTAATGTCGTCCATAGCACTTCTTTTATTTAAAATGGATCTTTAACGTCTTGTCTTATCTTCAAGCAACAACTCATCAAGCTCATCAACTAGTTCAAGGTTATAGTTCCTGGCTATTAATTTGAAAAATCCGCACAATCTAGTGGAAAACTCAAAAAGTTAACTTCATCTTAACTTTTTTCGGATCCGCGTCGAAAATGGCAGGAAAAGCATTTTAGATTTGCACTAACCAATCACAACGCTGAATTATTATCCGCGAGCGGAAAACCACTCTCATGAACAACCGGCTTTAAAAGGGTTTGAATCATAAAGTCCATTTCATTACTGCCCCAGGCACTATAAGTGAGCGGGGCTTCCCGAATCTCCGCTAAACGTCAAACTAAAAGATAAGCACCATTAAAATAAAATTAAATAGAAAGGGGCTTGCGGTACATCATGTTAAAGCTGCGGACGAGTACCTACTTTTTAACCCTAGAATACGTATAAAGTCAATACCTGTACCCACTACAAAATGGCGGTACTTTTGTAACTACCTGTTTGCCTAATTTTGATGACTGTATTTCCAAAAATAATGAAGAAGATAGATATACTAAATGTGGTATATTCTTTGCGCTTTTTTAAAGATCATTTAAATGGTGATATTGGTGATAATATACAGGATAGTATTATATCATCAATAAAAAGATATTAGGACACGCACTTATTTTCAATACGTTTTTTAGCTTCAAATGTTATATATATTTAGGCCTCCGTCAAAGTCAATTAACAACAATTTAATAATATAGTTACCTATTATGCGCTAACTCTTTGGAATTTATGATAACGTATAAATATTTGGCTAATTTAATTCTAACTTTTAAAAATCACGTCTTCTAAATGACCTCCACTAACTTTAACACATTTTCAATATTAGATAAAAGTGGTTTATTACAGCGTAGCAAACCTTCGTTTATTCCTTCAACTTCTTCACGAATTTTGACTTTGAGTTCCTCGATTGTACCTGAGACGACTCGCAAACACTTTCGGCTTTTAAATATCCCCACAGGAAAAAATTAGGTGCCGTTAATGAACCACTTTTCATCTAATATTGAAAAATGTGTTGAAGTTGGTGGAGGTCATTTAGAAGACGTGATTTTTAAAGTTAGAATTAAATTAGCTAAATATTTATAAGTTATCATAATTCCCAAAAAAATAGCTGTAATTTAGTAGGTATAATAAAAGTTTGTTTGGTAAACTTTAAAAAAACAAATCAGTATATCAAAATAGGTAACTTATTATGAGGAGCCCTTAGACAGGGAATAAATAATATATAAAATATTATATTGTACCTTCCCTATATTTAAAATAATAAAAATAAAAACACTTGTACGTCACCGCAAAATTAACACAATCCGCAATACGCATATGCATCGTTCATTTAAAAATTAAGGATTATTACTGTTTTTGCCCTTGAGCAACATTTTATAAATATACGCATATACATATACATTTCGCTTTGAACTTTGATAAATACGCCTGGTAAAAATGTGGCCCTGTCCGTATTTTAAAAACCAAATTGCGCTTTTATTTATAAATAAAAGTCTATATTATATTAGGGTAGAGGCAGTAATAAAAGTATTGTTTACCATTTTAATATTACCTTATTTTTTAAATTACATAGGGGCATCCAAATTAGGTGTTCGCTAATAATAACTTTGTTATTGATCAAAATTAAAACGCTCTTTAATGGTAGGTTTACATCTGACGTTTATTGCATGATATTTATGTCAGACTGCAGAAATTCTGGCTAATGTAAACGGTCAAAAATGTATTCTATTCTATTCTATTTTCGGTTTTTGGCTTTAACACGTAATGTATTCATCCATCGTCAAGCGGTTGTGGTCAAAAATGTATGTCCTGAAGAAATTTTTTATTGTTTTTGTATGTTTTTTCATAAAACACCCTGTTTATTGTTTACCATTATAAATAGAGGAAGAGCCCGTGAGCGGCAGACCTTCGTCATTTTGTAAAAGCTGAAAGTTTGTCGGCGCATGCTTCCAATATAGGTAAAAGCGATGGTAGATTATGAAGTTCGACTTATAGTGGCTTTGGCAGGTACCAGGTATCAAAAGATAATTAATTGAGGCATTACTTTCATCATTTTGTTAAAACTAATTTTATATAAGTTTGTTACTTGTAGGAAAAGATATTTCCTTAGTCATAACACGGTTTTAACAGTTCCAACCCCTTGGCAGACATATATTTTTGTGTGGTCCCGTGGTCTAATAAAGTTTACTATTTCTGTTATTTAACAAGATATGACAAAAAGTCTAATATAAGGGTTGTAGGTTTGTTTTTAAATAGGCATGTCTTAAAAATATTTTAAAGTATACAGAGTGTTCCAAAACACATTTTTAAACCTACCTCACATAACTTTTTTTTGGGAGACTCTGTATACATCGAAATATTTTTAGGACGTGCCTCTTTGAAATCCCTACGAATCTTATAAATTACTTTTGTTAAAGTTATATTGTAAAATAACAAAAATATTGGACGCCTTTGAATCATTAGGCTACCCTAAAATGTTTGTCTGCCAAGGGGTAAGAACTGTCAAAACGGTCTGGCGACTAAGGAAATATCTTGTAATAGGTACCCAAGTAAGATAACATGGCCATCTGTTTTTCTTGCACATTTTTAAAAAGCCCCTTTAAGATGATGTAGTATATAAGTTTCTAATTTTTATGTCGAAAATGGTCAAAACTAATTTTTGCCCGAGTTGGCCATGACTGCGGAAGCCATAAGCTCCAGAACCAATTGATATTCAATCATTAATACAGACCTCATGTTGGGATTGTCCATGCAAGTTTATTTAAGTACAATTTCTATAAACTTGTGTACCTTGTGTGCATGGACATATAAAAATATGTGTTGATATTATCTAACCAATACAAGCAGTAAAATTTCTAACAAAAATGGGTGTATAGTGTATATGCTTAATACTAACGTACTGTGGGTGTTTTAAGCCAGGTAAGAGGGAGTTTGTTAACACGGAACTTAAATACTTTAAGATTAGGGGAAGAGAAAAGATTCCGCGGGCAGCAACATGCTTTAGAAACTCTAGCTATAAAAGAACGAACAAAGTAGGAAGTTCGGAGCCTGTCCAGTTGGACCGTATAGAAATGCGTACGTGCGACACCACAAGTTTCTTTGTTGGAAACTGTTAGTAAAGGAATTATACGGAACAATTCTTCAGAGCAGAAGCCATGAAAGTACTTAAAAAGGCGTTACATTCCCCATAGCCCGACGATTGGCGAAAGAAGAAAGCCTTTCTGTACTGAGGCAAGCAATACTCCAAAGGGACACATACGAAATATATAAATTAGAAGGGGAAAAATACTTTTGACTCGAAAGAGAAATCGAAGCTTTTGAAGCTGCCGTTAAGGTTATTCTCAAATGTGAAGCCCACAGAATTGAAGGTGTCCTTGCTCTGTAAATTAGTTGTAGACGAGAGAAGGCCGTTACTGTAAAAAAAAACAATGTTGGTGTGTATTAAAAATTGTCTAAAGCCCTTTGATAGATCTTTTAAATGGTAATATAATTAAAAAAAAAAGTACATTTTTATAAATAATAAATTAATAACCTTATGTTCAATTGTTTTTGGTTGGCAGTACGTTAATTAGCAGAGAAAGTACTACAACTTAACTAATTTATAGACTTCGTGTCTCCAATATACCGACCTAAGAATGATCACCCTGTAAAATATTAATAAAATTTGATGCAAAAATGTAGACATAGTTCAAAATAATCACAAGAAAAAAATCCTGTTTGCCCTTAAAATATTTGAAATGGATTTTGAAACACCCTCTATAACCATTTATTACCATTTATTTACGAAAAAATGTCCTACAGTGCACAAATTCATAATTAAGCTAATAATTGTTTTTCGTGCGTGTCTAGACGTTTGCAGTTTTCCTTCATCATTCATTCAATTTATTTAATCATGTGTTTAGTGCTGTGCGAGCAAAATTGTTAGAAGGATCCGTGCTGAGACTTAACAAGATAAAAAAACAGATAATAATTGATGGCTCTATAATTGAATTACGTTACCATTTATTGCATTTTATTTATTGTCGTGAAGAAATAATAGGACAAATAATTTATATAAATTTTTAACCTACTTTGTCAACACATGTAATGCAAAAAACGCAGGGGCGGCGAGAAATAAGGCGTGGGCGATGTTGGCTACCGCCCACTTTCGCGCCTTGTAAGGGCCTTTTAATACATCATGTGTCATTTAGGAACACATAATATAATGTATTGATTTGCAATAGCATGTAACCATACAGGGTTCGCTACATCGCGGTACACAGAAAAACTACGGATTCCTTATGCCCAAATATTAAAATTTAACCAAACATACATATAACCAAAAGTTAATAATAAGGATGATAAAGGGTGTCAAAGTGAATTAAATATTTTATTATTAATATTATTATTTTAATTTTTAATACCTTTTATCAAATTTCGTCCCTAGGGGTTTTTTAATGTAGGCCATTCAGATCTGATATATATTTATTTTTATATGTAAACTAAAGAAGGCTTACTGCACTTTTTAAATTTCTCTAAAACGTATTTTTGTGCTACTCTATAAGTAGCATCTAAGTTAACCAGTAAACTCTTCTATGCTTTCTACACAAAAGAGTATACTTTGTAATAATGGCTCTGAGCAACTGTTCTTAAGATATTTGCATCTAAGTGGTTAAGTGCAACCAAAATTTATATATATAGAAGAATACATATAAAGTACATTAATGATTTGTTAGTAACCGGTAATTTTGGTTAGTTCTGGTTAGTGTAAACACTTTAAATTAAGTGATATAAAAGATTATTATACTAATATTTGATCGACCCTTAACAATTTTTATCTATATTATTTTACCAATATTTTGTTATCTTTTTGTAAAGGCACTTTATTATTCTTTAATCTTTTATTTAAAGGACAAATCGCAGCCTATAATTTTTTCTTAACATTTATTAACTTAAAAAATATATTAATTAAGAAAACAAAAACAATTTTATGAAAAATAACTTGTTGTGTTTAAAAAATACATAGCATATGACTACTGCTGACTGACTGGAATCAACCCACTAAATATGAAAAATTTAGATTTTAGGAAAATAATAAATTTTGACCAGTATTGTAAAAAAGATCCAAGCCACATTCTTGTACCTAGCGCCATCTAGTGGCCTATAAAATAACCCACTAAACAAGTAAATTGCCTGCAGAAGCGATCCAGGCGACTTAATTCCTTTTTGCCAATTAGACCGTTGATGATTATTGTTTACGAAAGTAAGTGATAAAAATAACTAAAATAATTTGCTTATGTTACTTTAACTTTTTTTTATTAATGCTTATAACAAATATTTATATTTTGGACATAATTTATATTTAATTTCCTTCTTTTAAACATGTTATAATCAAAAAATATCTAGTTAGTTCTTTTTTACTTTTTGCAAAACTTTAAATAATAGTAAAATAAGACAGATTTGTTAATGCTGGACATACACACTCAGGTTGACCTGAAAGGCGCTTAAATATACTGCGGCGTTACTTCGTAGTTAGACCTCAGTGTGTGTGTGGGATAAACCTACATATGTATTAATTTTTTTTTTGGGCTACCATAAAAAACGTTTTTACCCAAACTAGATATGCATACCTGCTTTAACGTTAGATCATAACTTGTCACGTTATGGCGAGCACCATGAAGGGGACACCATTACCATATTATTGTACGAAACATGTATTTTTACAATCCACTTGCCACCAGATGGGTAAAGGTGTTTAAAAATTCACAAAATGCATTTTGTGTGTGTTTTATACTGATAAGCAGTGTTGGGTTGTATTCGAATACTCAGTATTCTGAATAGTATTCCGAATACATTTTGCCGGAATTCGAATACATTTGTGTGTTTGGTATTCGGTATTCGGCAGAATACTTTTTTGGTTAGTATCTGGGATTCTGTATTCGAATACTTTTGAAGTATTCAACGAATACTTTTTTTAAGTATTCGAATACCGGCGTTCCGAGCATTCTGAATACCGGAATGTGTAAACAGTATTCGAATACTAAGATTATCAGGAGTGAGAATGGCAAAAGGGAAACAAAAAGTAGGGAAAATGAGGTAAGGACCCCTGTTCTTTTTCATGCTTTTCTTTTTTCCCAGTATTCAAATACTTGTTTTCTTCGAATGTATCGTGAATATTCGAGTATTCGAATACTTTTTTTCGGTATTCCTATTCGAATACCGATTTTCAGTATTCGACCCAACTCCGCTGATAAGGACCTTTTTTTATTTCTTCAAAAATTTACACGATATAGGGCCCCACAGGTGTAAATTGCTTAGGGTATCACAGAGTCTTGATCCGGCATTAATCATAACTGACATAACATATAACAGAAAGTTACATACATAGTTCATGAAAATTGTAATGTTAGTAACTTGTTTCAAATTTATTACCCACCATTATACTAATAAAACACAAATTAAATACAAGCACCCATCCACGCTAATTAAGGATCTACATAGATTGATTTACTTGTAATAATCATATGCACCATTATAACCCCTTACTTGAACTTTCATGTCCTGGGGTTATTCGCGATATTGAGACTTTTAGCATGGTGTGCTATTATTTTCAAATCACAAGTATCGTTCTCGTTCTATAGCGTAAGAGAAAGCGCTTTCGTTTATAAAGAAGAAGACTAGACGTGGATTGTACTTAAATAAATGATCTACTGCAAATACTACGTGCTGAATTTGACATTAACCTATGGGTCTGAAACATAGATAACCCAAATTTAGATCCGCAGTGGCAAAAATCATTTTTCGGAATTTTACGACCTCGCGTAGTAAAGAAATCGGGGGTGGACGAATATGCGCACTTAAAAGCCATGGCAGAATACAAACACCGGCACACCGTACCTCACGTCCGCGGTCTGACCGTGACCGTCATTAGTTACCGTACTCCGAACGGGAAACCCAGACAAGGCGTCGTAAATTCTTTCCGATAATGCGGATAGTCTGTTTGGCGCCTGCTGATCAAATCTCGGGGATGAGTGTTATCCAAGCACACAAACACATTTTTTCGCCCATAAAAAGTAACTTTTATTTCGTGCAGGAATAACATTGACAATCCATCGAGGTCAGTGGTTAACAATAAGTTGAAATAAGATAAAATATGTTTAGATCCAGTTTTCAGGCATCACTGACGTTTTTGTGCTGTATCCAAAAAATTAAATATTCAATTTAGTAACAAAGCGTCTCTGTGTCCCAAATTAAACCCTGCATACCATATTTTATCCATGTCTAAGGAAGGGGGTCTTTCATAACTCTCAGCATTCATCAGTCAAATCTTACTAAGAAGTGACCGACTTCTGTTTTAAAGAATTAACCAATATTATTTAAGTTCTTACGACTTTAAACAGAATAAAAAAAGGTAATTTTATGCATTCTACTTTACCAGAGGATGGTCCAGGATTTCTCATTTTCCTCCTTACTTTATTCCCAAAGGATCAATGCTACAAAACCGCTGTCTGCTTTTCCAAACCTCCAGATTTTTATACATCGTGTAAATAAACTGTTTCACACTTTACTTAAAACACCTACAGTATGTTAGGCCTTTTGTTAGTGCACCAAAATAAAACAAAGGTAAAGCAGAAGAGGTATAAAAAAGTAGTGCTATTTACTTTTTCTCGCTCTATTCGTGCATGGTATGGGAAGAGGAGAGTTTATGCATATTTTTCACTCCCTAGTCTGTTTGAGCCGGACTTGCATTTTTATAGGAAACCCTTAGTATATTTTTACATTTTTGGATTGACAGTTTGATATAAGAATGTAATAGTTTAAAAAAGTTTCTATGTCTACTTAATTTCTTTAAAACTGTATTTTCATTTACCTCTAGATGGCAATGATTGGATGTCAAAAAATACAATGGCAAAGTTTAGGTAACTAGTGTGATAAAATAGGATTTTAAAAAAATGAAAAGCTACTGCTACACTATTATTTTTTAAATGGCAACCCTTTTAGACAAGCACCTAAAAGAATTTTCTAATTAATCTAACAACACCTATAACAAATAAATTTATTAACGAATAAATTTAAAAAAACTAAGCGAATAACTGGATAACAATTTATTAATTTTTTCAAGCGTGTAAGGAGCATGATGCGTAATATTTTGCATGTATTTTTATAGATTTTTTTTCGAAAACCAAAAATTTTTAATTCCCTATTGAAAAATTTTAATATTCAAGTTATTGCAACTAAGGATCCAGTATGCGGGTCTATTTACGTCGAGAATCTGTACGTGTTTAATTTCTTAATTTAGGTCTGGGATACGTAAAAAAAAGTCTTATTTTAAGTATTTGAAACTACAATTGCCTTCGGTATTAGGCACTAGCCTTAATCACTCTTAAAATCTGGTTTTTCACAAAACACGTAATAAAAATAACTGCAAAATATTACGCATTGTTTCTATTCATGTCACACTCGGCGAAAGTAAATAAATTATCACCCATTATTTTGGTTAATAATAAAATATAGAATTATTTTTAAAAATCTTTAAGAATGCTTGTCTTAAAAGGGTTGCCATTAAAAAAAAAGTTAGATAATAAAATAAAATATTAACTAATATTGAATTTAAAAATGTTCAAAATTTTAAGCTCTTTAGCTACAAATGCTCTGAAAATAGTTTGACATTTTAAGTTTAAATAGTAGTCAATTCTCTATTTAAATTTTTAACTTAATTTTAACTTGACAACGGTGGCAAACTTGCCACCGAAACGTCGTTTTTTAATCAGATTTTTTTTAGTTTGTTTCAGGTGACCGGCCAGTTCACAGGGGTCATTAGTTCTGAACAGGGTCAGCTCGCTATACCCCGAGCCCAGGACCGAAGCGGTCTTATTCCTACTAGATAGACTTTAGGCGTGTACCCAACAAAAAAAAGACCATTGAATAAATGAATCCACCTAACTAATATAAAGTATATCTTAATTATTATAAATTATTTTATTTAATGGTTAAAAAATAATAATTTATTAGGTATATGATAAATAAAACTAAAAGTTATTTTTGTATGGTGTCCTTACTCTTAAAGGCGGTAAGCATTGCGAAAAGTCCTTATAACATTGAAGAGATACATGCAAAAGGATAAGATGCAATGTCATTATATTGTTCCTCGAGGGATTATTTCCGCTGATGCTTTTGATTGGAAATATTACGGTAAATCCTGGCCAAATGCATCCAATAAGAAACGTTTCCGAAATTGAATGCACTGCAAATCCACAGATTCGTATTATATGAATTTTTAAGTTGTAGTTCCACTTTAAATTAAATTTATAAGATTCTCTGAGATTATAGTCCCTGGACCTGTTATAAAATTTACTTTAATTTTCTATTTCTTTTAAAACCTTTTTAAGGCGGTTCATCTTGACGAGTCTACCACAAATATTCATACCGCCATATATGGAAGCGGCGCTTTAACCCAGCCTGTCAATGTTAAATGTTGAGGGTGTGGGACTGGGTGAACGCGTTCTTTTTTTGTTGGGCAAGTTTACCACAATGTACCACAAATTGTACCTTGTATGTGAAAGCTCTCTCTTCTCATCGCAATATTCGAGCGGCACACAGTTCAACGCGCTTATAGTAGTTTTGGACAAACTTAATATATTTAAAACTACTAAAGATAGACATATCAGATGTGGTACTTTTGTAAAGCTCTTTGGACAATCTTAATAATGGTGATGTAATAAACAGGGTATTGCATTTAAAATTATTATATTTTCTGTCCTACCTGTATAACTATAAAAAATTAATAATTGATTCAAAAACGAATGAACCCAATAAACTAATATTTTCGTTTATTTTTTATAACAATAAAAAGTAAAGTTAAGGGTATGTATAACCGGACTTCCGGTTGTATTTATACCTACTGTATATAAAAACTGTAAATGTTTTTTATAATTACCGAGTTGTACCAAATACTTTTGGATCATCAAGATCTTGGATCTTAAAAACATTTATAATTAGCTCTATTACCACTTTTTTTCTTGCTCCTTTTGCCAAAACCCAAGCTTTAAAATAGTTACCTACCGTAGTTAACTTTTGCAGAGCAGAAAAACATCTGTTTTTAGGAGTGTTGCAAATATTTGCAATTAAAAGTTGAAAGCCTTAAACTACATTAAATTTGCTTCAAACTAGCAAAATTGTAAATGTATTTTTAATACTTGTTT